>JAUIMM010003492.1:0-54100 GCA_031769625.1 Taudactylus pleione
CGGGGGAGACTGTCCGGAAGGCGAAATTCATCACCTTCCTCCCCCATCCAGAAAGCTTCACATTTGTCCTGATTTACTCTGGAGCACGAGGCTTCAGAGTAGTCGGAGACTAGGTGTTCTATACACTGAGCCTCTGCCACAGAGGACAGGACCACAGTGACATCATCCGCGTAGGCCACCACCCTCAATGGAGCCTCTGGGCCCAGCTGCACCCCCCTCAATGCACTGCAACCAATCCTCCTTACGAAGGGATCGATCGCGAAAACATATAAGAGCGGGCTCAGGGGGCATCCCTGACGGACACCAGAGTCAACCTTGAAAGCAGGGCCCACCCAACCATTAACAAGCGGGAAGCTTTCGGCCTTATTGTATAAAACACGAAGCCAATCCACCACCCTCACTGGAAGACCATACCACTCCAGAACAGCCCACAGGTACTTGTGGTTCACCCGGTCAAAAGCCTTCGACTGGTCCAATGCCAGTAAGTACTTGCCCCACTTTTCAGCACGACAGCGTTCCACGGCCTCCCGGACGCCAAGGACAGCACTAAACGTGCTACGACCCTTCACAGTGCAATGCTGAGATGGAGACAGTACCAGCCCGGAAATTTCCATCAGCCGATTAAACAGTATTTTTGCCAGGATCTTTCTGTCCGTATTGAGAAGAGCGATGGGGCGCCAATTCTCAATACGGGACGGGTCCTTACCTTTTGATAACAATATGAGAGCGGAAGACCTCATGGAAGGAGGGAGTGACCCCTCACCCAGGCATTCATTATAGACCTCCATAAGGCGCAGAGCCAAGATGTCCCTGAAAGCTTTAAAGAACTCGGACGTTAAACCATCCGGACCTGGAGATTTTTTGATAGACAAACTGTCTATCGCCCTCTTGACTTCCTCCACCGTCACATCATCACCCAAAGAGTCAAAGGAGGCATCAAGTTTCTGTAACCCCGGTGTCTCCCTCAGAAAGGACTCCATCCTCTCCCTAATAAGTGGCTGCTCAGACAGAAGGTCCGTATAATAGGACCCGATGACCCCCAGGATACCATCCCTGTCTTCACAGAGAGTACCCTGGCCGTCATACAGGCCCCTCACCTCCCTTAGATCAACCGCCTTCCTGCAACTCTGGTAGGGATCAGGCGAGTGGTATTTACCATAATCCCTCTCCAAAATCAAAGAAGCCAGCCGATCATATTGGAGCTCCCTCAACTGAGCTTTCACCCGGAAGATATCCCCACTATCTCCACACTCAGAGATCAGGAAATCAAGTTTCTTCCTCAAACTCTGGTAGACACATCTTTTTCTCAAGTTCTTTTGTGCTACCAGCCTCTGAAAAAGCCTTCGAGTCCTTTTTTTGCACTCTTCCCACCACTCAGACCTAGACCAACCTGCCTCCAGAAGTGTCTCCTGTAGTTGGAAGAAATCCCTAAAGGACTGGCTAATACTCTCTTCTTTCAGAAGGTCAGAGCTCAAACGCCAAAGGCCCCGGCCTCTCTGAGGAGTTTCCGAAGCATTCAACGCGACACTCAGACAAACGTGGTCGGAGAATTCTACAGCCCTTACCTCAGGAGGCAGAGTTTTCGAACTCTCCTTAACAAAAAACCTATCTATCCTAGACCTACGATTGCTACAATGATACGTGTAACCCGTGAGGTCTGGACAATGGCGAATGTGCACATCGACCAGACCTGCCTCTCTAACCATACTAACTAAAAATCTCGCATCATAGCCCAGGGTTGACTTTGCACCTCCCCTGTCTTTGGGCCTTACAATGGTGTTAAAATCACCACCAAAGACAACCTGCCGGGCCGTAAAAAGGAATGGTTTTATCAGCCCAAAAAGGCACTTCCTATCCCAGGCCGACTGTGGTCCGTAGACGTTAATCAGCCTGAGATCATGCCCCCTTAGGCTAACATCCAAAACCATACACCTACCTATCTGTAATTCTATAATCTTGTGTACAGTTACCATATCAGTAAAAAGCACTGCCACCCCACCGTACGGCTCGGCCGCAAGAGACCAATAGGATGGGCCCCTCCTCCACTGGCTTTTGGCCCTGCGAAGTGTGGACAAGTCCCCTATTCTGGTCTCCTGCAAAAACAAAATATCAACCTCAATCGTGTTGAAAAAAGAAAAGGCCATATAACGAGCACGTTCAGAATAAACGGAAGCCACATTAATGGTGGCACATCGTATAGGGTGTGTAGCCATAGTTCTAGATTATAGAGATAGGGCTCCATTTCACTTTCACTTTGTTACACAGGAAGACCCCTCCCCCGAGGAACCTTCCTGCTTACAAGGCACCCCAGAAGTGATACCTTCACCAGACGATGACACAACCATACACACACCCTCCACCACATCCACACCATCCCCAAGAGGCACAGCACCCGCAGTTGGTTCACCCGGCCCATCGGCCCCAACCGCAGACACCAACCCCACCTCAACAATACCCTGCCTGTCCCCACCAGTCAGGGAAACAAAAGCAGGATCAGGGTCAGGATCTGGCGGTTTTGGATCCACCAAGATGACTGGAGCTTCCTGACTTGGAGGTATCATCTCCCAAGAATCTCCCAAAATAACAGACTCAGGGGTTTCCTCCACTATGTCTTCTCCGGCAGAAAACACTCCAACCTCCTCCATCTTCCCTAAACCCTTTCCTTCACCACTTGACCCTGTCAATCCCAGATTCGACAGGTCCCACTCCAGCTTACCACCCTGTTCCACATTCTTTGATTTCACCGTAACCTTTCCCCCTCTTCTCCTGTTTTTCGCTTTAGCACCTTCCGCAGCTTCCCCAAAGGTACTTTTCCTACTGACCTTCTTTCTCATCTCAGAAGGCCGAGCAACCTGAACCAAATCACCACTTTCCTGCCTTACTATCTCCCCCCCCTTCTCCGCTACCTCCTCCTCCTCGTCATCTGCCACAGAGAATGTAAAGCGATTTGAAAGCTGGACAACATCCTCCCTTTGCCCTACCCTCCTCTTCCTATTTGACTTCACAACTGTAAAGGAAGATTCTCCCCTCTCTACCGGCACCTCCTTCTGGATTTTGGCAGCTTCCAGCACCTCTTTTCCACTACCTACTTCCTCACCCTCCTCAATGTCACTCAGACTGGCCCCTCTCGTTGGAGGTTCTATGACCACCGGCAAACTCCCAATAGCACTTTCCTCATTGTGCGATGCCGAGGGGCAACGGCTATAAGGATGACCGATACACCCACAGAGATTACACTTCACCACATCACAATCTCTAGAGAGGTGACCCAACTCGCCACACATGGCACACTTGACCTCAGGGCAATTGTTAGAAAAATGCCTAAAGCTGCCACAACGATGACAGACTCTTGGCTGACCGGGGTAGAAAGCCTGGATCTTATCTCGGCCAATAAAAGTTGCTGCCGGAATATGCTTTGTCTCTATACCTACCCTGTTTAGCCTGACAAAGACAGAATAAGCTCCACCCCACACCCCCTTTGTGTAGTCAATTTTCTCCAGGCACGTGGACAATACTGTACAAAAGCGGGATAACCAGAACAGGATGTCCTGCACTGGGAGGCTCTCATTTCTCACCAGGATAGTGACTTTAACCCTATCCTGGCGAGAGACCATTTGAGACCTGTAATTACTAAAGGGTGTCGCACCCTTCTTCTCCTCCCACCTGGACGCAAATGCCTGTAACCCCCGCAGAGTCTGAAAACTCAGATCATACTCCGGGGTTCTGATGGGGTGAATGCAGGCAAAGAGGTCTATGGGTGAGAATCCCAAGGAGAAAACCATCTCCAGAAAAACACCCTTACTTGGCGGGTCCCCTTCAGCTACCCACTTTAGCTGCACCACATTCCGCCTTCTTATCGGGGTACCACCACCAATACCACTCCCACCACCATCACCACTGGTAGCGGCATTAGGAAACCTTGGTGCCCCTCCACCAGACACTATTGTCGCATAAGACTTGGGCATAGGCTGGCCCATACTTTCCAGTCTGGAATTATTTTCAGCAATCAATTCAATTGCCGCACGGATCCTCTCAGGCCCCCCTATTCCCCCATACAGTGAGTCTGCAACTTTTAATTGTTCCTCCGACAAAGTGGACCTGTCCAGAGGGGGCAGACCCTGTACCAGGCTAGCACCTGCCCTCAGTACCGGAGCCCCTGGGACAACAGCTGTGGCCTTGTTAACATCTTCCTCCACCCTGTCAGCAATCAGCAACATTTCTGCGTCAAGGGAGTCATTCCCACAGTCAGCCGCTACCACCCTCCTCCCAACAGCTGGCAAATCAGTACCGGGCGCCAGCATAATACCGGCAGGCATGACACACTCACCGGATCCAACAGCAGTGTTCCCGATCACCGTGGGAACCACGGCCACGTCCCCATCCACCAGCCGGCGGGGAGCTTCCTCCAACTCCATGGCTCCGTCAGCAACAATCACCAAAGGCACTTCCGCCCTGCCACCGTGAAGCGCATCGTGAGCCGCATCGTGACCCGCAGAGAGCCGGGTCCCCGCAGCCATCTTCCGGACTCTGTGGATTAACTCCTTCGGGCCCGCAACAGCCGCTGAGACACCCACCATGTCTTCCGACTTGATCTCCGCGCCGCCTCCTTCCCCGATCTCGTCGTCTCCGACCTCCATCGGCGCCATCTTGGGACCCGAAATAGCCTGTTTCTGCAGACTCGATTCACAAAACGCCTCTGAAGACTCCTCCATCCTCGCTGGGGCTGCCACCGGGCCCGCCAGGCTCAGCAGATAGAGTACTCTGCCCTTGTACTTGGCCCGCTTCTCCGCCAGCATCAGGAGCTCATCTTTGATGATCAGCCTCCCCTCGTTCGTGGATGTCAAGAACTTCTTCTTCTTGGAGGCAATCCGAGCAGACACCCGACCAGCCTCCTTTCTCAAAGCCGCAACATCCATAGCCAGGAACGTCTCCTGTTCAGCGGCAGCGGCAGCAGCGGCGGCGGCAGCAGCAGCAGCAGCGGCCCCGTCTCCCTCGGAATCAGACTCCAGGGAATCTTCCTCCAAGAGACGCTGAGCATCGGGACAGATCTCCTCCTCCATCTCCGTCTCCGTCTCCGCACAAAAGGTAAGCAGACCCGGGGGAACTGGCTCTACTCCTGGGGTTGCTTCACTCCCAGGGGAGCTTACCACCATCTCACACCCTAGAGTTAAGTCCTCACTCATAGGGGAGCACTGCGTTAGCCCGCACCCTGAAGTTAAATCGCCACTCACAGGGGGGCCATGCAGCATGGGGTCCAAAGTCCGGCTCTCACCATCTTCCACGGCCACATCCAGCCGGGAGAGCACCACCACCGGTCGGCCAGTACTTCCAGCAGGCCCTCCACCACCTCCAGGATCCGGGCCCTCAGAGACTTCCAGGACCCCGGGATCTCCTCCACCATCTCCCGGCAGGCCCTCCATCCTCCCTGGGGAGGGACACTCCAGACAGTCCCTGGCTGCAAATCACTTCCAGAGGCCTAAGAGCTGAATCACAGGCGACCTCTAGGGGCGAGGTCTTCAACACATCCAGTGAAATTTTGAGCTGTCTGTGTTTGCTACAAGAGGAGATAACACATAGTATGCGCTTTTGTTGTTTCCATTGCTTTCAATGCATTTTGGCCTAAAACGTGCATTTGCTGTTTTCTCTTAAACGCAACATGGGAGAAAAACCATTTCACATCACAATTGTGGGTCTTGGTCTTCAACACATCCAGTGAAATTTTGAGCTGCCTGTGTTTGCTACAAGAGGAGATAACACAAAGTATGCGCTTTTGTTGTTTCCATTGCTTTCAATGCATTTTTGCCTAAAACGAGCAATTGCTGTTTTCTCTTAAACGCAACATGGGAGAAAAACCATTTCACATCACATTTGTGGGTCTTGGTCTTCAACACATCCAGTGAAATTTTGAGCTGTCTGTGTTTGCTACAAGAGGAGATAACACAAAGTATGCGCTTTTGTTGTTTCCATTGCTTTCAATGCATTTTGGCCTAAAACGAGCAATTGCTGTTTTCTCTTAAACGCAACATGGGAGAAAAACCATTTCACATCACATTTGTGGGTCTTGGTCTTCAACACATCCAGTGAAATTTTGAGCTGTCTGTGTTTGCTACAAGAGGAGATATCACAAAGTATGCGCTTTTGTTGTTTCCATTGCTTTCAATGCATTTTGGCCTAAAACGTGCATTTGCTGTTTTCTCTTAAACGCAACATGGGAGAAAAACCATTTCACATCACATTTGTTGGTCTTGGTCTTCAACACATCCAGTGAAATTTTGAGCTGCCTGTGTTTGCTACAAGAGGAGATAACACAAAGTATGCGCTTTTGTTGTTTCCATTGCTTTCAATGCATTTTGGCCTAAAATGTGCAATTGCTGTTTTCTCTTAAACGCAACATGGGAGAAAAACCATTTCACATCACATTTGTGGGTCTTGGTCTTCAACACATCCAGTGAAATTTTGAGCTGTCTGTGTTTGCTACAAGAGGAGATAACACAAAGTATGCGCTTTTGTTGGTTCCATTGCTTTCAATGCATTTTGGCCTAAAACGAGCAATTGCTGTTTTCTCTTAAACGCAACATGGGAGTAAAACCATTTCACATCACATTTGTGGGTCTTGGTCTTCAACACATCCAGTGAAATTTTGAGCTGTCTGTGTTTGCTACAAGAGGAAATAACACAAAGTATGCGCTTTTGTTCTTTCCATTGCTTTCAATGCATTTTGGCCTAAAACGTGCATTTGCTGTTTTCTCTTAAACGCAACATGGGAGAAAAACCATTTCACATCACATTTGTGGGTCTTGGTCTTCAACACATCCAGTGAAATTTTGAGCTGTCTGTGTTTGCTACAAGAGGAGATATCACAAAGTATGCGCTTTTGTTGTTTCCATTGCTTTCAATGCATTTTGGCCTAAAACGAGCAATTGCTGTTTTCTCTTAAACGCAACATGGGAGTAAAACCATTTCACATCACATTTGTGGGTCTTGTTCTTCAACACATCCAGTGAAATTTTGAGCTGTCTGTGTTTGCTACAAGAGGAAATAACACAAAGTATGCGCTTTTGTTGTTTCCATTGCTTTCAATGCATTTTGGCCTAAAACGTGCATTTGCTGTTTTCTCTTAAACGCAACATGGGAGAAAAACCATTTCACATCACATTTGTGGGTCTTGGTCTTCAACACATCCAGTGAAATTTTGAGCTGTCTGTGTTTGCTACAAGAGGAGATAACACAAAGTATGCGCTTTTGTTGTTTCCATTGCTTTCAATGCATTTTGGCCTAAAACGTGCATTTGCTGTTTTCTCTTAAACGCAACATGGGAGAAAAACCATTTCACATAACATTTGTGGGTCTTGGTCTTCAACACATCCAGTGAAATTTTGAGCTGCCTGTGTTTGCTACAAGAGGAGATAACACAAAGTATGCGCTTTTGTTGTTTCCATTGCTTTCAATGCATTTTGGCCTAAAACGTGCATTTGCTGTTTTCTCTTAAACGCAACATGGGAGAAAAACCATTTCACATCACATTTGTGGGTCTTGGTCTTCAACACATCCAGTGAAATTTTGAGCTGTCTGTGTTTGCTACAAGAGGAAATAACACAAAGTATGCGCTTTTGTTGTTTCCATTGCTTTCAATGCATTTTGGCCTAAAACGTGCATTTGCTGTTTTCTCTTAAACGCAACATGGGAGAAAAACCATTTCACATCACATTTGTGGGTCTTGGTCTTCAACACATCCAGTGAAATTTTGAGCTGTCTGTGTTTGCTACAAGAGGAGATATCACAAAGTATGCGCTTTTGTTGTTTCCATTGCTTTCAATGCATTTTGGCCTAAAACGAGCAATTGCTGTTTTCTCTTAAACGCAACATGGGAGTAAAACCATTTCACATCACATTTGTGGGTCTTGTTCTTCAACACATCCAGTGAAATTTTGAGCTGTCTGTGTTTGCTACAAGAGGAAATAACACAAAGTATGCGCTTTTGTTGTTTCCATTGCTTTCAATGCATTTTGGCCTAAAACGTGCATTTGCTGTTTTCTCTTAAACACAACATGGGAGAAAAACCATTTCACATCACATTTGTGGGTCTTGGTCTTCAACACATCCAGTGAAATTTTGAGCTGTCTGTGTTTGCTACAAGAGGAGATAACACAAAGTATGCGCTTTTGTTGTTTCCATTGCTTTCAATGCATTTTGGCCTAAAACGTGCATTTGCTGTTTTCTCTTAAACGCAACATGGGAGAAAAACCATTTGACATCACATTTGTGGGTCTTGGTCTTCAACACATCCAGTGAAATTTTGAGCTGCCTGTGTTTGCTACAAGAGGAGATAACACAAAGTATGCGCTTTTGTTGTTTCCATTGCTTTCAATGCATTTTGGCCTAAAACGTGCAATTGCTGTTTTCTCTTAAACGTAACATGGGAGAAAAACCATTTCACATCACATTTGTGGGTCTTGGTCTTCAACACATCCAGTGAAATTTTGAGCTGTCTGTGTTTGCTACAAGAGGAGATATCACAAAGTATGCGCTTTTGTTGTTTCCATTGCTTTCAATGCATTTTGGCCTAAAACGTGCAGTTGCTGTTTTCTCTTAAACGCAACATGGGAGAAAAACCATTTCACATCACATTTGTGAGTCTTGGTCTTAAACACATCCAGTGAAATTTTCAGCTGCCTGTGTTTGCTACAAGAGGAGATAACACAAAGTATGCGCTTTTGTTGTTTCCATTGCTTTCAATGCATTTTGGCCTAAAACGTGCATTTGCTGTTTTCTCTTAAATGCAACATGGGAGAAAAACCATTTCACATCACATTTGTGGGTCTTGGTCTTCAACACATCCAGTGAAATTTTGAGCTGTCTGTGTTTGCTACAAGAGGAGATAACACATAGTATGCGCTTTTGTTGTTTCCATTGCTTTCAATGCATTTTGGCCTAAAACGTGCATTTGCTGTTTTCTCTTAAACGCAACATGGGAGAAAAACCATTTCACATCACATTTGTGGGTCTTGGTCTTCAACACATCCAGTGAAATTTTGAGCTGCCTGTGTTTGCTACAAGAGGAGATAACACAAAGTATGCGCTTTTGTTGTTTCCATTGCTTTCAATGCATTTTTGCCTAAAACGAGCAATTGCTGTTTTCTCTTAAACGCAACATGGGAGAAAAACCATTTCACATCACATTTGTGGGTCTTGGTCTTCAACACATCCAGTGAAATTTTGAGCTGTCTGTGTTTGCTACAAGAGGAGATAACACAAAGTATGCGCTTTTGTTGTTTCCATTGCTTTCAATGCATTTTGGCCTAAAACGAGCAATTGCTGTTTTCTCTTAAACGCAACATGGGAGAAAAACCATTTCACATCACATTTGTGGGTCTTGGTCTTCAACACATCCAGTGAAATTTTGAGCTGCCTGTGTTTGCTACAAGAGGAGATAACACAAAGTATGCGCTTTTGTTGTTTCCATTGCTTTCAATGCATTTTTGCCTAAAACGAGCAATTGCTGTTTTCTCTTAAACGCAACATGGGAGAAAAACCATTTCACATCACATTTGTGGGTCTTGGTCTTCAACACATCCAGTGAAATTTTGAGCTGTCTGTGTTTGCTACAAGAGGAGATAACACAAAGTATGCGCTTTTGTTGTTTCCATTGCTTTCAATGCATTTTGGCCTAAAACGAGCAATTGCTGTTTTCTCTTAAACGCAACATGGGAGAAAAACCATTTCACATCACATTTGTGGGTCTTGGTCTTCAACACATCCAGTGAAATTTTGAGCTGTCTGTGTTTGCTACAAGAGGAGATATCACAAAGTATGCGCTTTTGTTGTTTCCATTGCTTTCAATGCATTTTGGCCTAAAACGTGCAATTGCTGTTTTCTCTTAAACGCAACATGGGAGAAAAACCATTTCACATCACATTTGTTATTCTTGGTCTTAAACACATCCAGTGAAATTTTGAGCTGCCTGTGTTTGCTACAAGAGGAGATAACACAAATTATGCGCTTTTGTTGTTTCCATTGCTTTCAATGCATTTTGGCCTAAAACGTGCATTTGCTGTTTTCTCTTAAACGCAACATGGGAGAAAAACCATTTCACATCACATTTGTGGGTCTTGGTCTTCAACACATCCAGTGAAATTTTGAGCTGTCTGTGTTTGCTACAAGAGGAGATAACACAAAGTATGCGCTTTTGTTGGTTCCATTGCTTTCAATGCATTTTGGCCTAAAACGAGCAATTGCTGTTTTCTCTTAAACGCAACATGGGAGTAAAACCATTTCACATCACATTTGTGGGTCTTGGTCTTCAACACATCCAGTGAAATTTTGAGCTATCTGTGTTTGCTACAAGAGGAAATAACACAAAGTATGCGCTTTTGTTGTTTCCATTGCTTTCAATGCATTTTGGCCTAAAACGTGCATTTGCTGTTTTCTCTTAAACGCAACATGGGAGAAAAACCATTTCACATCACATTTGTGGGTCTTGGTCTTCAACACATCCAGTGAAATTTTGAGCTGTCTGTGTTTGCTACAAGAGGAGATAACACAAAGTATGCGCTTTTGTTGTTTCCTTTGCTTTCAATGCATTTTGGCCTAAAACGTGCAATTGCTGTTTTCTCTTAAACGCAACATGGGAGAAAAACCATTTCACATCACATTTGTGAGTCTTGGTCTTCAACACATCCAGTGAAATTTTGAGCTGTCTGTGTTTGCTACAAGAGGAGATATCACAAAGTATGCGCTTTTGTTGTTTCCATTGCTTTCAATGCATTTTGGCCTAAAACGAGCAATTGCTGTTTTCTCTTAAACGCAACATGGGAGTAAAACCATTTCACATCACATTTGTGGGTCTTGGTCTTCAACACATCCAGTGAAATTTTGAGCTGTCTGTGTTTGCTACAAGAGGAAATAACACAAAGTATGCGCTTTTGTTGTTTCCATTGCTTTCAATGCATTTTGGCCTAAAACGTGCATTTGCTGTTTTCTCTTAAACGCAACATGGGAGAAAAACCATTTCACATCACATTTGTGGGTCTTGGTCTTCAACACATCCAGTGAAATTTTGAGCTGTCTGTGTTTGCTACAAGAGGAGATAACACAAAGTATGCGCTTTTGTTGTTTCCATTGCTTTCAATGCATTTTGGCCTAAAACGTGCATTTGCTGTTTTCTCTTAAACGCAACATGGGAGAAAAACCATTTCACATCACATTTGTGGGTCTTCGTCTTCAACACATCCAGTGAAATTTTGAGCTGCCTGTGTTTGCTACAAGAGGAGATAACACAAAGTATGCGCTTTTGTTGTTTCCATTGCTTTCAATGCATTTTGGCCTAAAACGTGCAATTGCTGTTTTCTCTTAAATGTAACATGGGAGAAAAACCATTTCACATCACATTTGTGGGTCTTGGTCTTCAACACATCCAGTGAAATTTTGAGCTGTCTGTGTTTGCTACAAGAGGAGATATCACAAAGTATGCGCTTTTGTTGTTTCCATTGCTTTCAATGCATTTTGGCCTAAAACGTGCATTTGCTGTTTTCTCTTAAACGCAACATGGGAGAAAAACCATTTCACATCACATTTGTGGGTCTTGGTCTTAAACACATCCAGTGAAATTTTCAGCTGCCTGTGTTTGCTACAAGAGGAGATAACACAAAGTATGCGCTTTTGTTGTTTTCATTGCTTTCAATGCATTTTGGCCTAAAACGTGCATTTGCTGTTTTCTCTTAAACGCAACATGGGAGAAAAACCATTTCACATCACATTTGTTCGTCTTGGTCTTCAACACATCCAGTGAAATTTTGAGCTGTCTGTGTTTGCTACAAGAGGAGATAACACAAAGTAAGCGCTTTTGTTGTTTCCATTGCTTTCAATGCATTTTGGCCTAAAACGTGCAATTGCTGTTTTCTCTTAAACGCAACATGGGAGAAAAACCATTTCACATCACATTTGTTTGTCTTGGTCTTCAACACATCCAGTGAAATTTTGAGCTACCTGTGTTTGCTACAAGAGGAGATAACACAAAGTATATGCTTTTATTGTTTCCATTGCTTTCAATGCATTTTGGCCTAAAACGTGCAATTGCTGTTTTCTCTTAAACGCAACATGGGAGAAAAACCATTTCACATCACATTTGTGGTTATTGGTATTCAACACATCCAGTGAAATTTTGAGCTGTCTGTGTTTGCTACAAGAGGAGATAACACAAAGTATGCGCTTTTGTTGGTTCCATTGCTTTCAATGCATTTTTGCCTAAAACGAGCAATTGCTGTTTTCTCTTAAACGCAACATGGGAGAAAAACCATTTCACATCACATTTGCGGGTCTTGGTCTTCAACACATCCAGTGGAATTTTGAGCTGTCTGTGTTTGCTACAAGAGGAGATAACACAAAGTATGCGCTTTTGTTGTTTCCATTGCTTTCAATGCATTTTGGCCTAAAACGTGCAATTGCTGTTTTCTCTTAAATGCAACATGGGAGAAAAACCATTTCACATCACATTTGTGGGTCTTGGTCTTCAACACATCCAGTGAAATTTTGAGCTGTCTGTGTTTGCTACAAGAGGAAATAACACAAAGTATGCGCTTTTGTTGTTTCCATTGCTTTCAATGCATTTTGGCCTAAAACGTGCATTTGCTGTTTTCTCTTAAACGCAACATGGGAGAAAAACCATTTCACATCACATTTGTGGGTCTTGGTCTTCAACACATCCAGTGAAATTTTGAGCTGTCTGTGTTTGCTACAAGAGGAGATAACACAAAGTATGCGCTTTTGTTGTTTCCATTGCTTTCAATGCATTTTGGCCTAAAACGTGCATTTGCTGTTTTCTCTTAAACGCAACATGGGAGAAAAACCATTTCACATCACATTTGTGGGTCTTGGTCTTCAACACATCCAGTGAAATTTTGAGCTGCCTGTGTTTGCTACAAGAGGAGATAACACAAAGTATG
The DNA here is from genome assembly GCA_031769625.1 of Taudactylus pleione. NCBI lineage: Eukaryota > Metazoa > Chordata > Amphibia > Anura > Myobatrachidae > Taudactylus > Taudactylus pleione. The sequence continues at coordinate 12,942 of JAUIMM010003492.1, forward strand.
CGCTTTTGTTGTTTCCTTTGCTTTCAATGCTTTTTGGCCTAAAACGTGCAATTGCTGTTTTCTCTTAAACGCAACATGGGAGAAAAACCATTTCACATCACATTTGTGAGTCTTGGTCTTCAACACATCCAGTGAAATTTTGAGCTGTCTGTGTTTGCTACAAGAGGAGATATCACAAAGTATGCGCTTTTGTTGTTTCCATTGCTTTCAATGCATTTTGGCCTAAAACGAGCAATTGCTGTTTTCTCTTAAACGCAACATGGGAGAAAAACCATTTCACATCACATTTGTGGGTCTTGGTCTTCAACACATCCAGTGAAATTTTGAGCTGTCTGTGTTTGCTACAAGAGGAGATATCACAAAGTATGCGCTTTTGTTGTTTCCATTGCTTTCAATGCATTTTGGCCTAAAACGTGCAATTGCTGTTTTCTCTTAAACGCAACATGGGAGAAAAACTATTTCACATCACATTTGTTATTCTTGGTCTTAAACACATCCAGTGAAATTTTGAGCTGCCTGTGTTTGCTACAAGAGGAGATAACACAAATTATGCACTTTTGTTGTTTCCATTGCTTTCAATTCATTTTGGCCTAAAACGTGCATTTGCTGTTTTCTCTTAAACGCAACATGGGAGAAAAACCATTTCACATCACATTTGTTGGTCTTGGTCTTCAACACATCCAGTGAAATTTTGAGCTGCCTGTGTTTGCTACAAGAGGAGATAACACAAAGTATGCGCTTTTGTTGTTTCCATTGCTTTCAATGCATTTTGGCCTAAAATGTGCAATTGCTGTTTTCTCTTAAACGCAACATGGGAGAAAAACCATTTCACATCACATTTGTGGGTCTTGGTCTTCAACACATCCAGTGAAATTTTGAGCTGTCTGTGTTTGCTACAAGAGGAGATAACACAAAGTATGCGCTTTTGTTGGTTCCATTGCTTTCAATGCATTTTGGCCTAAAACGAGCAATTGCTGTTTTCTCTTAAACGCAACATGGGAGTAAAACCATTTCACATCACATTTGTGGGTCTTGGTCTTCAACACATCCAGTGAAATTTTGAGCTGTCTGTGTTTGCTACAAGAGGAAATAACACAAAGTATGCGCTTTTGTTCTTTCCATTGCTTTCAATGCATTTTGGCCTAAAACGTGCATTTGCTGTTTTCTCTTAAACGCAACATGGGAGAAAAACCATTTCACATCACATTTGTGGGTCTTGGTCTTCAACACATCCAGTGAAATTTTGAGCTGTCTGTGTTTGCTACAAGAGGAGATATCACAAAGTATGCGCTTTTGTTGTTTCAATTGCTTTCAATGCATTTTGGCCTAAAACGAGCAATTGCTGTTTTCTCTTAAACGCAACATGGGAGTAAAAACCATTTCACATCACATTTGTGGGTCTTGTTCTTCAACACATCCAGTGAAATTTTGAGCTGTCTGTGTTTGCTACAAGAGGAAATAACACAAAGTATGCGCATTTGTTGTTTCCATTGCTTTCAATGCATTTTGGCCTAAAACGTGCATTTGCTGTTTTCTCTTAAACGCAACATGGGAGAAAAACCATTTCACATCACATTTGTGGGTCTTGGTCTTCAACACATCCAGTGAAATTTTGAGCTGTCTGTGTTTGCTACAAGAGGAGATAACACAAAGTATGCGCTTTTGTTGTTTCCATTGCTTTCAATGCATTTTGGCCTAAAACGTGCATTTGCTGTTTTCTCTTAAACGCAACATGGGAGAAAAACCATTTCACATCACATTTGTGGGTCTTGGTCTTCAACACATCCAGTGAAATTTTGAGCTGCCTGTGTTTGCTACAAGAGGAGATAACACAAAGTATGCGCTTTTGTTGTTTCCATTGCTTTCAATGCATTTTGGCCTAAAACGTGCATTTGCTGTTTTCTCTTAAACGCAACATGGGAGAAAAACCATTTCACATCACATTTGTGGGTCTTGGTCTTCAACACATCCAGTGAAATTTTGAGCTGTCTGTGTTTGCTACAAGAGGAAATAACACAAAGTATGCGCTTTTGTTGTTTCCATTGCTTTCAATGCATTTTGGCCTAAAACGTGCATTTGCTGTTTTCTCTTAAACGCAACATGGGAGAAAAACCATTTCACATCACATTTGTGGGTCTTGGTCTTCAACACATCCAGTGAAATTTTGAGCTGTCTGTGTTTGCTACAAGAGGAGATATCACAAAGTATGCGCTTTTGTTGTTTCCATTGCTTTCAATGCATTTTGGCATAAAACGAGCAATTGCTGTTTTCTCTTAAACGCAACATGGGAGTAAAACCATTTCACATCACATTTGTGGGTCTTGTTCTTCAACACATCCAGTGAAATTTTGAACTGTCTGTGTTTGCTACAAGAGGAAATAACACAAAGTATGCGCTTTTGTTGTTTCCATTGCTTTCAATGCATTTTGGCCTAAAACGTGCATTTGCTGTTTTCTCTTAAACGCAACATGGGAGAAAAACCATTTCACATCACATTTGTGGGTCTTGGTCTTCAACACATCCAGTGAAATTTTGAGCTGTCTGTGTTTGCTACAAGAGGAGATAACACAAAGTATGCGCTTTTGTTGTTTCCATTGCTTTCAATGCATTTTGGCCTAAAACGTGCATTTGCTGTTTTCTCTTAAACGCAACATGGGAGAAAAACCATTTCACATCACATTTGTGGGTCTTGGTCTTCAACACATCCAGTGAAATTTTGAGCTGCCTGTGTTTGCTACAAGAGGAGATAACACAAAGTATGCGCTTTTGTTGTTTCCATTACTTTCAATGCATTTTGGCCTAAAACGTGCAATTGCTGTTTTCTCTTAAACGTAACATGGGAGAAAAACCATTTCACATCACATTTGTGGGTCTTGGTCTTCAACACATCCAGTGAAATTTTGAGCTGCCTGTGTTTGCTACAAGAGGAGATAACACAAAGTATGCGCTTTTGTTGTTTCCATTGCTTTCAATGCATTTTGGCCTAAAACGAGCAATTGCTGTTTTCTCTTAAACGCAACATGGGAGTAAAACCATTTCACATCACATTTGTGGGTCTTGTTCTTCAACACATCCAGTGAAATTTTGAGCTGTCTGTGTTTGCTACAAGAGGAAATAACACAAAGTATGCGCTTTTGTTGTTTCCATTGCTTTCAATGCATTTTGGCCTAAAACGTGCATTTGCTGTTTTCTCTTAAACGCAACATGGGAGAAAAACCATTTCACATCACATTTGTGGGTCTTGGTCTTCAACACATCCAGTGAAATTTTGAGCTGTCTGTGTTTGCTACAAGAGGAGATAACACAAAGTATGCGCTTTTGTTGTTTCCATTGCTTTCAATGCATTTTGGCCTAAAACGTGCATTTGCTGTTTTCTCTTAAACGCAACATGGGAGAAAAACCATTTCACATCACATTTGTGGGTCTTGGTCTTCAACACATCCAGTGAAATTTTGAGCTGCCTGTGTTTGCTACAAGAGGAGATAACACAAAGTATGCGCTTTTGTTGTTTCCATTGCTTTCAATGCATTTTGGCCTAAAACGTGCAATTGCTGTTTTCTCTTAAACGTAACATGGGAGAAAAACCATTTCACATCACATTTGTGGGTCTTGGTCTTCAACACATCCAGTGAAATTTTGAGCTGTCTGTGTTTGCTACAAGAGGAGATATCACAAAGTATGCGCTTTTGTTGTTTCCATTGCTTTCAATGCATTTTGGCCTAAAACGTGCATTTGCTGTTTTCTCTTAAACGCAACATGGGAGAAAAACCATGTCACATCACATTTGTTGGTCTTGGTCTTCAACACATCCAGTGAAATTTTGAGCTGTCTGTGTTTGCTACAAGAGGAGATAACACAAAGTATGCGCTTTTGTTGGTTCCATTGCTTTCAATGCATTTTGGCCTAAAACGAGCAATTGCTGTTTTCTCTTAAACGCAACATGGGAGTAAAACCATTTCACATCACATTTGTGGGTCTTGGTCTTCAACACATCCAGTGAAATTTTGAGCTGTCTGTGTTTGCTACAAGAGGAAATAACACAAAGTATGCGCTTTTGTTGTTTCCATTGCTTTCAATGCATTTTGGCCTAAAACGTGCATTTGCTGTTTTCTCTTAAACGCAACATGGGAGAAAAACCATTTCACATCACATTTGTGGGTCTTGGTCTTCAACACATCCAGTGAAATTTTGAGCTGTCTGTGTTTGCTACAAGAGGAGATAACACAAAGTATGCGCTTTTGTTGTTTCCTTTGCTTTCAATGCATTTTGGCCTAAAACGTGCAATTGCTGTTTTCTCTTAAACGCAACATGGGAGAAAAACCATTTCACATCACATTTGTGAGTCTTGGTCTTCAACACATCCAGTGAAATTTTGAGCTGTCTGTGTTTGCTACAAGAGGAGATATCACAAAGTATGCGCTTTTGTTGTTTCCATTGCTTTCAATGCATTTTGGCCTAAAACGAGCAATTGCTGTTTTCTCTTAAACGCAACATGGGAGTAAAACCATTTCACATCACATTTGTGGGTCTTGTTCTTCAACACATCCAGTGAAATTTTGAGCTGTCTGTGTTTGCTACAAGAGGAAATAACACAAAGTATGCGCTTTTGTTGTTTCCATTGCTTTCAATGCATTTTGGCCTAAAACGTGCATTTGCTGTTTTCTCTTAAACGCAACATGGGAGAAAAACCATTTCACATCACATTTGTGGGTCTTGGTCTTCAACACATCCAGTGAAATTTTGAGCTGTCTGTGTTTGCTACAAGAGGAGATAACACAAAGTATGCGCTTTTGTTGTTTCCATTGCTTTCAATGCATTTTGGCCTAAAACGTGCATTTGCTGTTTTCTCTTAAACGCAACATGGGAGAAAAACCATTTCACATCACATTTGTGGGTCTTGGTCTTCAACACATCCAGTGAAATTTTGAGCTGCCTGTGTTTGCTACAAGAGGAGATAACACAAAGTATGCGCTTTTGTTGTTTCCATTGCTTTCAATGCATTTGGCCTAAAACGTGCAATTGCTGTTTTCTCTTAAACGTAACATGGGAGAAAAACCATTTCACATCACATTTGTGGGTCTTGGTCTTCAACACATCCAGTGAAATTTTGAGCTGTCTGTGTTTGCTACAAGAGGAGATATCACAAAGTATGCGCTTTTGTTGTTTCCATTGCTTTCAATGCATTTTGGCCTAAAACGTGCATTTGCTGTTTTCTCTTAAACGCAACATGGGAGAAAAACCATTTCACATCACATTTGTGGGTCTTGGTCTTAAACACATCCAGTGAAATTTTCAGCTGCCTGTGTTTGCTACAAGAGGAGATAACACAAAGTATGCGCTTTTGTTGTTTTCATTGCTTTCAATGCATTTTGGCCTAAAACGTGCATTTGCTGTTTTCTCTTAAACGCAACATGGGAGAAAAACCATTTCACATCACATTTGTTCGTCTTGGTCTTCAACACATCCAGTGAAATTTTGAGCTGTCTGTGTTTGCTACAAGAGGAGATAACACAAAGTAAGCGCTTTTGTTGTTTCCATTGCTTTCAATGCATTTTGGCCTAAAACGTGCAATTGCTGTTTTCTCTTAAACGCAACATGGGAGAAAAACCATTTCACATCACATTTGTTTGTCTTGGTCTTCAACACATCCAGTGAAATTTTGAGCTACCTGTGTTTGCTACAAGAGGAGATAACACAAAGTATATGATTTTATTGTTTCCATTGCTTTCAATGCATTTTGGCCTAAAACGTGCAATTGCTGTTTTCTCTTAAACGCAACATGGGAGAAAAACCATTTCACATCACATTTGTGGGTCTTGGTCTTCAACACATCCAGTGGAATTTTGAGCTGTCTGTGTTTGCTACAAGAGGAGATAACACAAAGTATGCGCTTTTGTTGTTTCCTTTGCTTTCAATGCATTTTGGCCTAAAACGTGCAATTGCTGTTTTCTCTTAAACGCAACATGGGAGAAAAACCATTTCACATCACATTTGTGAGTCTTGGTCTTCAACACATCCAGTGAAATTTTGAGCTGTCTGTGTTTGCTACTAGAGGAGATATCACAAAGTATGCGCTTTTGTTGTTTCCATTGCTTTCAATGCATTTTGGCCTAAAACGAGCAATTGCTGTTTTCTCTTAAACGCAACATGGGAGTAAAACCATTTCACATCACATTTGTGGGTCTTGTTCTTCAACACATCCAGTGAAATTTTGAGCTGTCTGTGTTTGCTACAAGAGGAAATAACACAAAGTATGCGCTTTTGTTGTTTCCATTGCTTTCAATGCATTTTGGCCTAAAACGTGCATTTGCTGTTTTCTCTTAAACGCAACATGGGAGAAAAACCATTTCACATCACATTTGTGGGTCTTGGTCTTCAACACATCCAGTGAAATTTTGAGCTGTCTGTGTTTGCTACAAGAGGAGATAACACAAAGTATGCGCTTTTGTTGTTTCCATTGCTTTCAATGCATTTTGGCCTAAAACGTGCATTTGCTGTTTTCTCTTAAACGCAACATGGGAGAAAAACCATTTCACATCACATTTGTGGGTCTTGGTCTTAAACACATCCAGTGAAATTTTCAGCTGCCTGTGTTTGCTACAAGAGGAGATAACACAAAGTATGCGCTTTTGTTGTTTCCATTGCTTTCAATGCATTTGGCCTAAAACGTGCAATTGCTGTTTTCTCTTAAACGTAACATGGGAGAAAAACCATTTCACATCACATTTGTGGGTCTTGGTCTTCAACACATCCAGTGAAATTTTGAGCTGTCTGTGTTTGCTACAAGAGGAGATATCACAAAGTATGCGCTTTTGTTGTTTCCATTGCTTTCAATGCATTTTGGCCTAAAACGTGCATTTGCTGTTTTCTCTTAAACGCAACATGGGAGAAAAACCATTTCACATCACATTTGTGGGTCTTGGTCTTAAACACATCCAGTGAAATTTTCAGCTGCCTGTGTTTGCTACAAGAGGAGATAACACAAAGTATGCGCTTTTGTTGTTTTCATTGCTTTCAATGCATTTTGGCCTAAAACGTGCATTTGCTGTTTTCTCTTAAACGCAACATGGGAGAAAAACCATTTCACATCACATTTGTTCGTCTTGGTCTTCAACACATCCAGTGAAATTTTGAGCTGTCTGTGTTTGCTACAAGAGGAGATAACACAAAGTAAGCGCTTTTGTTGTTTCCATTGCTTTCAATGCATTTTGGCCTAAAACGTGCAATTGCTGTTTTCTCTTAAACGCAACATGGGAGAAAAACCATTTCACATCACATTTGTTTGTCTTGGTCTTCAACACATCCAGTGAAATTTTGAGCTACCTGTGTTTGCTACAAGAGGAGATAACACAAAGTATATGATTTTATTGTTTCCATTGCTTTCAATGCATTTTGGCCTAAAACGTGCAATTGCTGTTTTCTCTTAAACGCAACATGGGAGAAAAACCATTTCACATCACATTTGTGGGTCTTGGTCTTCAACACATCCAGTGGAATTTTGAGCTGTCTGTGTTTGCTACAAGAGGAGATAACACAAAGTATGCGCTTTTGTTGTTTCCATTGCTTTCAATGCATTTTGGCCTAAAACGTGCATTTGCTGTTTTCTCTTAAACGCAACATGGGAGTAAAACCATTTCACATCACATTTGTTGGTCTTGGTCTTCAACACATCCAGTGAAATTTTGAGCTGTCTGTGTTTGCTACAAGAGGAAATAACACAAAGTATGCGCTATTGTTGTTTCCATTGCTTTCAATGCATTTTGGCCTAAAACGTGCATTTGCTGTTTTCTCTTAAACGCAACATGGGAGAAAAACCATTTCACATCACATTTGTGGGTCTTGGTCTTAAACACATCCAGTGAAATTTTCAGCTGCCTGTGTTTGCTACAAGAGGAGATAACACAATGTATGCGCTTTTGTTGTTTCCATTGCTTTCAATGCATTTTGGCCTAAAACGTGCAATTGCTGTTTTCTCTTAAACGCAACATGGGAGAAAAACCATTTCACATCACATTTGTGGGTCTTGGTCTTCAACACATCCAGTGAAATTTTGAGCTGTCTGTGTTTGCTACAAGAGGAGATATCACAAAGTATGCGCTTTTGTTGTTTCCATTGCTTTCAATGCATTTTGGCCTAAAACGTGCAATTGCTGTTTTCTCTTAAATGCAACATGGGAGAAAAACCATTTCACATCACATTTGTTATTCTTGGTCTTAAACACATCCAGTGAAATTTTGAGCTGCCTGTGTTTGCTACAAGAGGAGATAACACAAATTATGCGCTTTTGTTGTTTCCATTGCTTTCAATGCATTTTGGCCTAAAACATGCATTTGCTGTTTTCTCTTAAACGCAACATGGGAGAAAAACCATTTCACATCACATTTGTTGGTCTTGGTCTTCAACACATCCAGTGAAATTTTGAGCTGCCTGTGTTTGCTACAAGAGGAGATAACACAAAGTATGCGCTTTTGTTGTTTCCATTGCTTTCAATGCATTTTGGCCTAAAATGTGCAATTGCTGTTTTCTCTTAAACGCAACATGGGAGAAAAACCATTTCACATCACATTTGTGGGTCTTGGTCTTCAACACATCCAGTGAAATTTTGAGCTGTCTGTGTTTGCTACAAGAGGAGATAACACAAAGTATGCACTTTTGTTGGTTCCATTGCTTTCAATGCATTTTGGCCTAAAACGAGCAATTGCTGTTTTCTCTTAAACGCAACATGGGAGTAAAACCATTTCACATCACATTTGTGGGTCTTGGTCTTCAACACATCCAGTGAAATTTTGAGCTGTCTGTGTTTGCTACAAGAGGAAATAACACAAAGTATGCGCTTTTGTTGTTTCCATTGCTTTCAATGCATTTTGGCCTAAAACGTGCATTTGCTGTTTTCTCTTAAACGCAACATGGGAGAAAAACCATTTCACATCACATTTGTGGGTCTTGGTCTTCAACACATCCAGTGAAATTTTGAGCTGTCTGTGTTTGCTACAAGAGGAGATAACACAAAGTATGCGCTTTTGTTGTTTCCATTGCTTTCAATGCATTTTGGCCTAAAACATGCATTTGCTGTTTTCTCTTAAACGCAACATGGGAGAAAAACCATTTCACATCACATTTGTGTGTCTTGGTCTTCAACACATCCAGTGAAATTTTGAGCTGCCTGTGTTTGCTACAAGAGGAGATAACACAAAGTATGCGCTTTTGTTGTTTCCTTTGCTTTCAATGCATTTTGGCCTAAAACGTGCAATTGCTGTTTTCTCTTAAACGCAACATGGGAGAAAAACCATTTCACATCACATTTGTGAGTCTTGGTCTTCAACACATCCAGTGAAATTTTGAGCTGTCTGTGTTTGCTACAAGAGGAGATATCACAAAGTATGCGCTTTTGTTGTTTCCATTGCTTTCAATGCATTTTGGCCTAAAACGTGCAATTGCTGTTTTCACTTAAACGCAACATGGGAGAAAAAACATTTCACATCACATTTGTGGGACTTGTTCTTCAACACATCCAGTGAAATTTTGAGCTGTCTGTGTTTGCTACAAGAGGAAATAACACAAAGTATGCGCTTTTGTTGTTTCCATTGCTTTCAATGCATTTTGGCCTAAAACGTGCATTTGCTGTTTTCTCTTAAACGCAACATGGGAGAAAAACCATTTCACATCACATTTGTGGGTCTTGGTCTTCAACACATCCAGTGAAATTTTGAGCTGTCTGTGTTTGCTACAAGAGGAGATAACACAAAGTATGCGCTTTTGTTGTTTCCATTGCTTTCAATGCATTTTGGCCTAAAACATGCATTTGCTGTTTTCTCTTAAACGCAACATGGGAGAAAAACCATTTCACATCACATTTGTGGGTCTTGGTCTTCAACACATCCAGTGAAATTTTGAGCTGCCTGTGTTTGCTACAAGAGGAGATAACACAAAGTATGCGCTTTTGTTGTTTCCATTGCTTTCAATGCATTTTGGCCTAAAACGTGCAATTGCTGTTTTCTCTTAAACGTAACATGGGAGAAAAACCATTTCACATCACATTTGTGGGTCTTGGTCTTCAACACATCCAGTGAAATTTTGAGCTGTCTGTGTTTGCTACAAGAGGAGATATCACAAAGTATGCGCTTTTGTTGTTTCCATTGCTTTCAATGCATTTTGGCCTAAAACGTGCATTTGCTGTTTTCTCTTAAACGCAACATGGGAGAAAAACCATTTCACATCACATTTGTGGGTTTTGGTCTTAAACACATCCAGTGAAATTTTCAGCTGCCTGTGTTTGCTACAAGAGGAGATAACACAAAGTATGCGCTTTTGTTGTTTCCTTTGCTTTCAATGCATTTTGGCCTAAAACGTGCATTTGCTGTTTTCTCTTAAACGCAACATGGGAGAAAAACCATTTCACATCACATTTGTTCGTCTTGGTCTTCAACACATCCAGTGAAATTTTGAGCTGTCTGTGTTTGCTACAAGAGGAGATAACACAAAGTAAGCGCTTTTGTTGTTTCCATTGCTTTCAATGCATTTTGGCCTAAAACGTGCAATTGCTGTTTTCTCTTAAACGCAACATGGGAGAAAAACCATTTCACATCACATTTGTTTGTCTTGGTCTTCAACACATCCAGTGAAATTTTGAGCTACCTGTGTTTGCTACAAGAGGAGATAACACAAAGTATATGATTTTATTGTTTCCATTGCTTTCAATGCATTTTGGCCTAAAACGTGCAATTGCTGTTTTCTCTTAAACGCAACATGGGAGAAAAACCATTTCACATCACATTTGTGGGTCTTGGTCTTCAACACATCCAGTGGAATTTTGAGCTGTCTGTGTTTGCTACAAGAGGAGATAACACAAAGTATGCGCTTTTGTTGTTTCCATTGCTTTCAATGCATTTTGGCCTAAAACGTGCAATTGCTGTTTTCTCTTAAACGCAACATGGGAGAAAAACCATTTCACATCACATTTGTGGGTCTTGGTCTTCAACACATCCAGTGAAATTTTGAGCTGTCTGTGTTTGCTACAAGAGGAGATATCACAAAGTATGCGCTTTTGTTGTTTCCATTGCTTTCAATGCATTTTGGCCTAAAACGTGCATTTGCTGTTTTCTCTTAAACGCAACATGGGAGAAAAACCATTTCACATCACATTTGTGGGTCTTGGTCTTCAACACATCCAGTGAAATTTTGAGCTGTCTGTGTTTGCTACAAGAGGAGATAACACAAAGTATGCGCTTTTGTTGTTTCCATTGCTTTCAATGCATTTTGGCCTAAAACGTGCATTTGCTGTTTTCTCTTAAACGCAACATGGGAGTAAAACCATTTCACATCACATTTGTTGGTCTTGGTCTTCAACACATCCAGTGAAATTTTGAGCTGTCTGTGTTTGCTACAAGAGGAAATAACACAAAGTATGCGCTATTGTTGTTTCCATTGCTTTCAATGCATTTTGGCCTAAAACGTGCATTTGCTGTTTTCTCTTAAACGCAACATGGGAGAAAAACCATTTCACATCACATTTGTGGGTCTTGGTCTTAAACACATCCAGTGAAATTTTCAGCTGCCTGTGTTTGCTACAAGAGGAGATAACACAAAGTATGCGCTTTTGTTGTTTCCATTGCTTTCAATGCATTTTGGCCTAAAACGTGCAATTGCTGTTTTCTCTTAAACGCAACATGGGAGAAAAACCATTTCACATCACATTTGTGGGTCTTGGTCTTCAACACATCCAGTGAAATTTTGAGCTGTCTGTGTTTGCTACAAGAGGAGATATCACAAAGTATGCGCTTTTGTTGTTTCCATTGCTTTCAATGCATTTTGGCCTAAAACGTGCAATTGCTGTTTTCTCTTAAATGCAACATGGGAGAAAAACCATTTCACATCACATTTGTTATTCTTGGTCTTAAACACATCCAGTGAAATTTTGAGCTGCCTGTGTTTGCTACAAGAGGAGATAACACAAATTATGCGCTTTTGTTGTTTCCATTGCTTTCAATGCATTTTGGCCTAAAACATGCATTTGCTGTTTTCTCTTAAACGCAACATGGGAGAAAAACCATTTCACATCACATTTGTTGGTCTTGGTCTTCAACACATCCAGTGAAATTTTGAGCTGCCTGTGTTTGCTACAAGAGGAGATAACACAAAGTATGCGCTTTTGTTGTTTCCATTGCTTTCAATGCATTTTGGCCTAAAATGTGCAATTGCTGTTTTCTCTTAAACGCAACATGGGAGAAAAACCATTTCACATCACATTTGTGGGTCTTGGTCTTCAACACATCCAGTGAAATTTTGAGCTGTCTGTGTTTGCTACAAGAGGAGATAACACAAAGTATGCACTTTTGTTGGTTCCATTGCTTTCAATGCATTTTGGCCTAAAACGAGCAATTGCTGTTTTCTCTTAAACGCAACATGGGAGTAAAACCATTTCACATCACATTTGTGGGTCTTGGTCTTCAACACATCCAGTGAAATTTTGAGCTGTCTGTGTTTGCTACAAGAGGAAATAACACAAAGTATGCGCTTTTGTTGTTTCCATTGCTTTCAATGCATTTTGGCCTAAAACGTGCATTTGCTGTTTTCTCTTAAACGCAACATGGGAGAAAAACCATTTCACATCACATTTGTGGGTCTTGGTCTTCAACACATCCAGTGAAATTTTGAGCTGTCTGTGTTTGCTACAAGAGGAGATAACACAAAGTATGCGCTTTTGTTGTTTCCATTGCTTTCAATGCATTTTGGCCTAAAACATGCATTTGCTGTTTTCTCTTAAACGCAACATGGGAGAAAAACCATTTCACATCACATTTGTGTGTCTTGGTCTTCAACACATCCAGTGAAATTTTGAGCTGCCTGTGTTTGCTACAAGAGGAGATAACACAAAGTATGCGCTTTTGTTGTTTCCTTTGCTTTCAATGCATTTTGGCCTAAAACGTGCAATTGCTGTTTTCTCTTAAACGCAACATGGGAGAAAAACCATTTCACATCACATTTGTGAGTCTTGGTCTTCAACACATCCAGTGAAATTTTGAGCTGTCTGTGTTTGCTACAAGAGGAGATATCACAAAGTATGCGCTTTTGTTGTTTCCATTGCTTTCAATGCATTTTGGCCTAAAACGTGCAATTGCTGTTTTCACTTAAACGCAACATGGGAGAAAAAACATTTCACATCACATTTGTGGGACTTGTTCTTCAACACATCCAGTGAAATTTTGAGCTGTCTGTGTTTGCTACAAGAGGAAATAACACAAAGTATGCGCTTTTGTTGTTTCCATTGCTTTCAATGCATTTTGGCCTAAAACGTGCATTTGCTGTTTTCTCTTAAACGCAACATGGGAGAAAAACCATTTCACATCACATTTGTGGGTCTTGGTCTTCAACACATCCAGTGAAATTTTGAGCTGTCTGTGTTTGCTACAAGAGGAGATAACACAAAGTATGCGCTTTTGTTGTTTCCATTGCTTTCAATGCATTTTGGCCTAAAACATGCATTTGCTGTTTTCTCTTAAACGCAACATGGGAGAAAAACCATTTCACATCACATTTGTGGGTCTTGGTCTTCAACACATCCAGTGAAATTTTGAGCTGCCTGTGTTTGCTACAAGAGGAGATAACACAAAGTATGCGCTTTTGTTGTTTCCATTGCTTTCAATGCATTTTGGCCTAAAACGTGCAATTGCTGTTTTCTCTTAAACGTAACATGGGAGAAAAACCATTTCACATCACATTTGTGGGTCTTGGTCTTCAACACATCCAGTGAAATTTTGAGCTGTCTGTGTTTGCTACAAGAGGAGATATCACAAAGTATGCGCTTTTGTTGTTTCCATTGCTTTCAATGCATTTTGGCCTAAAACGTGCATTTGCTGTTTTCTCTTAAACGCAACATGGGAGAAAAACCATTTCACATCACATTTGTGGGTTTTGGTCTTAAACACATCCAGTGAAATTTTCAGCTGCCTGTGTTTGCTACAAGAGGAGATAACACAAAGTATGCGCTTTTGTTGTTTTCATTGCTTTCAATGCATTTTGGCCTAAAACGTGCATTTGCTGTTTTCTCTTAAACGCAACATGGGAGAAAAACCATTTCACATCACATTAGTTGGTCTTGGTCTTCAACACATCCAGTGAAATTTTGAGCTGTCTGTGTTTGCTACAAGAGGAGATAACACAAAGTAAGCGCTTTTGTTGTTTCCATTGCTTTCAATGCATTTTGGCCTAAAACGTGCAATTGCTGTTTTCTCTTAAACGCAACATGGGAGAAAAACCATTTCACATCACATTTGTTTGTCTTGGTCTTCAACACATCCAGTGAAATTTTGAGCTACCTGTGTTTGCTACAAGAGGAGATAACACAAAGTATATGCTTTTATTGTTTCCATTGCTTTCAATGTATTTTGGCCTAAAACGTGCAATTGCTGTTTTCTCTTAAACGCAACATGGGAGAAAAACCATTTCACATCACATTTGTGGGTCTTGGTCTTCAACACATCCAGTGGAATTTTGAGCTGTCTGTGTTTGCTACAAGAGGAGATAACACAAAGTATGCGCTTTTTTTGTTTCCATTGCTTTCAATGCATTTTGGCCTAAAACGTGCAATTGCTGTTTTCTCTTAAACGCAACATGGGAGAAAAACCATTTCACATCACATTTGTGGGTCTTGGTCTTCAACACATCCAGTGAAATTTTGAGCTGTCTGTGTTTGCTACAAGAGGAAATAACACAAAGTATGCGCTTTTGCTGTTTCCATTGCTTTCAATGCATTTTGGCCTAAAACGTGCATTTGCTGTTTTCTCTTAAACGCAACATGGGAGTAAAACCATTTCACATCACATTTGTTGGTCTTGGTCTTCAACACATCCAGTGAAATTTTGAGCTGTCTGTGTTTGCTACAAGAGGAAATAACACAAAGTATGCGCTATTGTTGTTTCCATTGCTTTCAATGCATTTTGGCCTAAAACGTGCATTTGCTGTTTTCTCTTAAACGCAACATGGGAGAAAAACCATTTCACATCACATTTGTGGGTCTTGGTCTTAAACACATCCAGTGAAATTTTCAGCTGCCTGTGTTTGCTACAAGAGGAGATAACACAAAGTATGCGCTTTTGTTGTTTCCATTGCTTTCAATGCATTTTGGCCTAAAACGTGCAATTGCTGTTTTCTCTTAAACGCAACATGGGAGAAAAACCATTTCACATCACATTTGTGGGTCTTGGTCTTCAACACATCCAGTGAAATTTTGAGCTGTCTGTGTTTGCTACAAGAGGAGATAACACAAAGTATGCGCTTTTGTTGTTTTCATTGCTTTCAATGCATTTTGGCCTAAAACGTGCATTTGCTGTTTTCTCTTAAACGAAACATGGGAGAAAAACCATTTCACATCACATTTGTTGGTCTTGGTCTTCAAGACATCCAGTGAAATTTTGAGCTGTCTGTGTTTGCTACAAGTGGAGATAACACAAAGTATGCGCTTTTGTTGTTTTCATTGCTTTCAATGCATTTTGGCCTAAAACGAGCAATTGCTGTTTTCTCTTAAACGCAACATGGGAGAAAAACCATTTCACATCACATTTGTGGGTATTGGTCTTCAACACATCCAGTGAAATTTTGAGCTGCCTGTGTTTGCTACAAGAGGAGATAACACAAAGTATGCGCTTTTGTTGTTTCCATTGCTTTCAATGCATTTTGGCCTAAAACGTGCATTTGCTGTTTTCTCTTAAACGCAACATGGGAGAAAAACCATTTCACATCACATTTGTGGGTCTTGGTCTTCAACACATCCAGTGAAATTTTGAGCTGTCTGTGTTTGCTACAAGTGGAGATAACACAAAGTATGCGCTTTTGTTGTTTCCATTGCTTTCAAAGCATTTTGGCCTAAAACGTGCATTTGCTGTTTTCTCTTAAACGCAACATGGGAGAAAAACCATTTCACATCACATTTGTTGGTCTTGGTCTGCAACACATCCAGTGAAATTTTGAGCTGCCTGTGTTTGCTACAAGAGGAGATAACACAAAGTATGCGCTTTTGTTGTTTCCATTGCTTTCAATGCATTTTGGCCTAAAACGTGCAATTGCTGTTTTCTCTTAAACGCAACATGGGAGAAAAACCATTTCACATCACATTTGTGGGTCTTGGTCTTCAACACATCCAGTGAAATTTTGAGCTGTCTGTGTTTGCTACAACAGGAGATAACACAAACTATGCGCTTTTGTTGGTTCCATTGCTTTCAATGCATTTTTGCCTAAAACGAGCAATTGCTGTTTTCTCTTAAACGCAACATGGGAGAAAAACCATTTCACATCACATTTGTGGGTCTTGGTCTTCAACACATCCAGTGAAATTTTGAGCTGTCTGTGTTTGCTACAAGAGGAGATAACACAAAGTATGCGCTTTTGTTGGTTCCATTGCTTTCAATGCATTTTTGCCTAAAACGAGCAATTGCTGTTTTCTCTTAAATGCAACATGGGAGAAAAACCATTTCACATCACATTTGTGGGTCTTGGTCTTCAACACATCCAGTGAAATTTTGAGCTGTCTGTGTTTGCTACAAGTGGAGATAACACAAAGTATGCGCTTTTGTTGTTTTCATTGCTTTCAATGCATTTTGGCCTAAAACGAGCAATTGCTGTTTTCTCTTAAACGCAACATGGGAGAAAAACCATTTCACATCACATTTGTGGGTATTGGTCTTCAACACATCCAGTGAAATTTTGAGCTGTCTGTGTTTGCTACAAGAGGAGATAACACAAAGTATGCGCTTTTGTTGTTTTCATAGCTTTCAATGCATTTTGGCCTAAAACGTGCATTTGCTGTTTTCTCTTAAACGCAACATGGGAGAAAAACCATTTCACATCACATTTGTTGGTCTTGGTCTTCAACACATCCAGTGAAATTTTGAGCTGGCTGTGTTTGCTACAAGAGGAGATAACACAAAGTATGCGCTTTTGTTGTTTTCATTGCTTTCAATGCATTTTTGCAGAAAACGAGCAATTGCTGTTTTCTCTTAAATGCAACATGGGAGAAAAACCATTTCACATCACATTTGTGGGTCTTGGTCTTCAACACATCCAGTGAAATTTTGAGCTGTCTGTGTTTGCTATAAGAGGAGATAACACAAAGTATGCGCTTTTTTTGTTTTCATTGCTTTCAATGCATTTTGGCCTAAAACGTGCATTTGCTGTTTTCTCTTAAACGAAACATGGGAGAAAAACCATTTCACATCACATTTGTTGGTCTTGGTCTTCAAGACATCCAGTGAAATTTTGAGCTGTCTGTGTTTGCTACAAGTGGAGATAACACAAAGTATGCGCTTTTGTTGTTTTCATTGCTTTCAATGCATTTTGGCCTAAAACGAGCAATTGCTGTTTTCTCTTAAACGCAACATGGGAGAAAAACCATTTCACATCACATTTGTGGGTATTGGTCTTCAACACATCCAGTGAAATTTTGAGCTGCCTGTGTTTGCTACAAGAGGAGATAACACAAAGTATGCGCTTTTGTTGTTTCCATTGCTTTCAATGCATTTTGGCCTAAAACGTGCAATTGCTGTTTTCTCTTAAACGCAACATGGGAGAAAAACCATTTCACATCACATTTGTGGGTCTTGGTCTTCAACACATCCAGTGAAATTTTGAGCTGTCTGTGTTTGCTACAACAGGAGATAACACAAACTATGCGCTTTTGTTGGTTCCATTGCTTTCAATGCATTTTTGCCTAAAACGAGCAATTGCTGTTTTCTCTTAAACGCAACATGGGAGAAAAACCATTTCACATCACATTTGTGGGTCTTGGTCTTCAACACATCCAGTGAAATTTTGAGCTGTCTGTGTTTGCTACAAGAGGAGATAACACAAAGTATGCGCTTTTGTTGGTTCCATTGCTTTCAATGCATTTTTGCCTAAAACGAGCAATTGCTGTTTTCTCTTAAATGCAACATGGGAGAAAAACCATTTCACATCACATTTGTGGGTCTTGGTCTTCAACACATCCAGTGAAATTTTGAGCTGTCTGTGTTTGCTACAAGTGGAGATAACACAAAGTATGCGCTTTTGTTGTTTTCATTGCTTTCAATGCATTTTGGCCTAAAACGTGCATTTGCTGTTTTCTCTTAAACGAAACATGGGAGAAAAACCATTTCACATCACATTTGTTGGTCTTGGTCTTCAAGACATCCAGTGAAATTTTGAGCTGTCTGTGTTTGCTACAAGAGGAGATAACACAACGTATGCACTTTTGTTGGTTCCATTGCTTTCAATGCATTTTTGCCTAAAACGAGCAATTGCTGTTTTCTCTTAAATGCAACATGGGAGAAAAACCATTTCACATCACATTTGTGGGTCTTGGTCTTCAACACATCCAGTGAAATTTTGAGCTGTCTGTGTTTGCTACAAGTGGAGATAACACAAAGTATGCGCTTTTGTTGTTTACATTGCTTTCAATGCATTTTGGCCTAAAACGAGCAATTGCTGTTTTCTCTTAAACGCAACATGGGAGAAAAACCATTTCACATCACATTTGTGGGTATTGGTCTTCAACACATCCAGTGAAATTTTGAGCTGTCTGTGTTTGCTACAAGAGGAGATAACACAAAGTATGCGCTTTTGTTGTTTTCATAGCTTTCAATGCATTTTGGCCTAAAACGTGCATTTGCTGTTTTCTCTTAAACGCAACATGGGAGAAAAACCATTTCACATCACATTTGTTGGTCTTGGTCTTCAACACATCCAGTGAAATTTTGAGCTGGCTGTGTTTGCTACAAGAGGAGATAACACAAAGTATGCGCTTTTGTTGTTTTCATTGCTTTCAATGCATTTTTGCAGAAAACGAGCAATTGCTGTTTTCTCTTAAATGCAACATGGGAGAAAAACCATTTCACATCACATTTGTGGGTCTTGGTCTTCAACACATCCAGTGAAATTTTGAGCTGTCTGTGTTTGCTACAAGAGGAGATAACACAAAGTATGCGCTTTTTTTGTTTTCATTGCTTTCAATGCATTTTTGCCTAAAACGTGCATTTGCTGTTTTCTCTTAAACGCAACATGGGAGAAAAACCATTTCACATCACATTTGTTGGTCTTGGTCTTCAACACATCCAGTGAAATTTTGAGCTGCCTCTGTTTGCTACAAGAGGAGATAACACAAAGTATGCGCTTTTGTTGTTTCCATTGCTTTCAATGCATTTTTGCCTAAAACGAGCAATTGCTGTTTTCTCTTAAATGCAACATGGGAGAAAAACCATTTCACATCACATTTGTGGGTCTTGGTCTTCAACACATCCAGTGAAATTTTGAGCTGTCTGTGTTTGCTACAAGTGGAGATAACACAAAGTATGCGCTTTTGTTGTTTTCATTGCTTTCAATGCATTTTGGCCTAAAACGTGCATTTGCTGTTTTCTCTTAAACGAAACATCGGAGAAAAACCATTTCACATCACATTTGTTGGTCTTGGTCTTCAAGACATCCAGTGAAATTTTGAGCTGTCTGTGTTTGCTACAAGTGGAGATAACACAAAGTATGCGCTTTTGTTGTTTTCATTGCTTTCAATGCATTTTGGCCTAAAACGTGCATTTGCTGTTTTCTCTTAAACGCAACATGGGAGAAAAACCATTTCACATCACATTTGTGGGTCTTGGTCTTCAACACATCCAGTGAAATTTTGAGCTGTCTGTGTTTGCTACAAGTGGAGATAACACAAAGTATGCGCTTTTGTTGTTTCCATTGCTTTCAAAGCATTTTGGCCTAAAACGTGCATTTGCTGTTTTCTCTTAAACGCAACATGGGAGAAAAACCATTTCACATCACGTTTGTTGGTCTTGGTCTTCAACACATCCAGTGAAATTTTGAGCTGCCTGTGTTTGCTACAGGAGGAGATAACACAAAGTATGCGCTTTTGTTGTTTCCATTGCTTTCAATGCATTTTGGCCTAAAACGTGCAATTGCTGTTTTCTCTTAAACGCAACATGGGAGAAAAACCATTTCACATCACATTTGTGGGTCTTGGTCTTCAAGACATCCAGTGAAATTTTGAGCTGTCTGTGTTTGCTACAACAGGAGATAACACAAACTATGCGCTTTTGTTGGTTCCATTGCTTTCAATGCATTTTTGCCTAAAACGAGCAATTGCTGTTTTCTCTTAAACGCAACATTCGAGAAAAACCATTTCACATCACATTTGTGGGTCTTGGTCTTCAACACATCCAGTGAAATTTTGAGCTGTCTGTGTTTGCTACAAGAGGAGATAACACAAAGTATGCGCTTTTGTTGGTTCCATTGCTTTCAATGCATTTTTGCCTAAAACGAGCAATTGCTGTTTTCTCTTAAATGCAACATGGGAGAAAAACCATTTCACATCACATTTGTGGGTCTTGGTCTTCAACACATCCAGTGAAATTTTGAGCTGTCTGTGTTTGCTACAAGTGGAGATAACACAAAGTATGCGCTTTTGTTGTTTTCATTGCTTTCAATGCATTTTGGCCTAAAACGTGCATTTGCTGTTTTCTCTTAAACGAAACATGGGAGAAAAACCATTTCACATCACATTTGTTGGTCTTGGTCTTCAAGACATCCAGTGAAATTTTGAGCTGTCTGTGTTTGCTACAAGAGGAGATAACACAACGTATGCACTTTTGTTGGTTCCATTGCTTTCAATGCATTTTTGCCTAAAACGAGCAATTGCTGTTTTCTCTTAAATGCAACATGGGAGAAAAACCATTTCACATCACATTTGTGGGTCTTGGTCTTCAACACATCCAGTGAAATTTTGAGCTGTCTGTGTTTGCTACAAGTGGAGATAACACAAAGTATGCGCTTTTGTTGTTTTCATTGCTTTCAATGCATTTTGGCCTAAAACGAGCAATTGCTGTTTTCTCTTAAACGCAACATGGGAGAAAAACCATTTCACATCACATTTGTGGGTATTGGTCTTCAACACATCCAGTGAAATTTTGAGCTGTCTGTGTTTGCTACAAGAGGAGATAACACAAAGTATGCGCTTTTGTTGTTTTCATAGCTTTCAATGCATTTTGGCCTAAAACGTGCATTTGCTGTTTTCTCTTAAACGCAACATGGGAGAAAAACCATTTCACATCACATTTGTTGGTCTTGGTCTTCAACACATCCTGTGAAATTTTGAGCTGGCTGTGTTTGCTACAAGAGGAGATAACACAAAGTATGCGCTTTTGTTGTTTTCATTGCTTTCAATGCATTTATGCAGAAAACGAGCAATTGCTGTTTTCTCTTAAATGCAACATGGGAGAAAAACCATTTCACATCACATTTGTGGGTCTTAGTCGTCAACACATCCAGTGAAATTTTGAGCTGTCTGTGTTTGCTACAAGAGGAGATAACACAAAGTATGCGCTTTTGTTGTTTTCATTGCTTTCAATGCATTTTGGCCTAAAACGTGCATTTGCTGTTTTCTCTTAAACGAAACATGGGAGAAAAACCATTTCACATCACATTTGTTGGTCTTGGTCTTCAAGACATCCAGTGAAATTTTGAGCTGTCTGTGTTTGCTACAAGTGGAGATAACACAAAGTATGCGCTTTTGTTGTTTTCATTGCTTTCAATGCATTTTGGCCTAAAACGAGCAATTGCTGTTTTCTCTTAAACGCAACATGGGAGAAAAACCATTTCACATCACATTTGTGGGTATTGGTCTTCAACACATCCAGTGAAATTTTGAGCTGTCTGTGTTTGCTACAACAGGAGATAACACAAACTATGCGCTTTTGTTGGTTCCATTGCTTTCAATGCATTTTTGCCTAAAACGAGCAATTGCTGTTTTCTCTTAAACGCAACATGGGAGAAAAACCATTTCACATCACATTTGTGGGTCTTGGTCTTCAACACATCCAGTGAAATTTTGAGCTGTCTGTGTTTGCTACAAGAGGAGATAACACAAAGTATGCGCTTTTGTTGGTTCCATTGCTTTCAATGCATTTTTGCCTAAAACGAGCAATTGCTGTTTTCTCTTAAATGCAACATGGGAGAAAAACCATTTCACATCACATTTGTGGGTCTTGGTCTTCAACACATCCAGTGAAATTTTGAGCTGTCTGTGTTTGCTACAAGTGGAGATAACACAAAGTATGCGCTTTTGTTGTTTTCATTGCTTTCAATGCATTTTGGCCTAAAACGTGCATTTGCTGTTTTCTCTTAAACGAAACATGGGAGAAAAACCATTTCACATCACATTTGTTGGTCTTGGTCTTCAAGACATCCAGTGAAATTTTGAGCTGTCTGTGTTTGCTACAAGAGGAGATAACACAACGTATGCACTTTTGTTGGTTCCATTGCTTTCAATGCATTTTTGCCTAAAACGAGCAATTGCTGTTTTCTCTTAAATGCAACATGGGAGAAAAACCATTTCACATCACATTTGTGGGTCTTGGTCTTCAACACATCCAGTGAAATTTTGAGCTGTCTGTGTTTGCTACAAGTGGAGATAACACAAAGTATGCGCTTTTGTTGTTTACATTGCTTTCAATGCATTTTGGCCTAAAACGAGCAATTGCTGTTTTCTCTTAAACGCAACATGGGAGAAAAACCATTTCACATCACATTTGTGGGTATTGGTCTTCAACACATCCAGTGAAATTTTGAGCTGTCTGTGTTTGCTACAAGAGGAGATAACACAAAGTATGCGCTTTTGTTGTTTTCATAGCTTTCAATGCATTTTGGCCTAAAACGTGCATTTGCTGTTTTCTCTTAAACGCAACATGGGAGAAAAACCATTTCACATCA
Source organism: Taudactylus pleione (assembly GCA_031769625.1). Classification (NCBI taxonomy): domain Eukaryota; kingdom Metazoa; phylum Chordata; class Amphibia; order Anura; family Myobatrachidae; genus Taudactylus; species Taudactylus pleione. The sequence goes on from JAUIMM010003492.1 coordinate 35,673, forward strand.
CATTTGTTGGTCTTGGTCTTCAACACATCCAGTGAAATTTTGAGCTGGCTGTGTTTGCTACAAGAGGAGATAACACAAAGTATGCGCTTTTGTTGTTTTCATTGCTTTCAATGCATTTTTGCAGAAAACGAGCAATTGCTGTTTTCTCTTAAATGCAACATGGGAGAAAAACCATTTCACATCACATTTGTGGGTCTTGGTCTTCAACACATCCAGTGAAATTTTGAGCTGTCTGTGTTTGCTACAAGAGGAGATAACACAAAGTATGCGCTTTTTTTGTTTTCATTGCTTTCAATGCATTTTGGCCTAAAACGTGCATTTGCTGTTTTCTCTTAAACGCAACATGGGAGAAAAACCATTTCACATCACATTTGTTGGTCTTGGTCTTCAACACATCCAGTGAAATTTTGAGCTGCCTCTGTTTGCTACAAGAGGAGATAACACAAAGTATGCGCTTTTGTTGTTTCCATTGCTTTCAATGCATTTTTGCCTAAAACGAGCAATTGCTGTTTTCTCTTAAATGCAACATGGGAGAAAAACCATTTCACATCACATTTGTGGGTCTTGGTCTTCAACACATCCAGTGAAATTTTGAGCTGTCTGTGTTTGCTACAAGTGGAGATAACACAAAGTATGCGCTTTTGTTGTTTTCATTGCTTTCAATGCATTTTGGCCTAAAACGTGCATTTGCTGTTTTCTCTTAAACGAAACATCGGAGAAAAACCATTTCACATCACATTTGTTGGTCTTGGTCTTCAAGACATCCAGTGAAATTTTGAGCTGTCTGTGTTTGCTACAAGTGGAGATAACACAAAGTATGCGCTTTTGTTGTTTTCATTGCTTTCAATGCATTTTGGCCTAAAACGTGCATTTGCTGTTTTCTCTTAAACGCAACATGGGAGAAAAACCATTTCACATCACATTTGTGGGTCTTGGTCTTCAACACATCCAGTGAAATTTTGAGCTGTCTGTGTTTGCTACAAGTGGAGATAACACAAAGTATGCGCTTTTGTTGTTTCCATTGCTTTCAAAGCATTTTGGCCTAAAACGTGCATTTGCTGTTTTCTCTTAAACGCAACATGGGAGAAAAACCATTTCACATCACGTTTGTTGGTCTTGGTCTTCAACACATCCAGTGAAATTTTGAGCTGCCTGTGTTTGCTACAGGAGGAGATAACACAAAGTATGCGCTTTTGTTGTTTCCATTGCTTTCAATGCATTTTGGCCTAAAACGTGCAATTGCTGTTTTCTCTTAAACGCAACATGGGAGAAAAACCATTTCACATCACATTTGTGGGTCTTGGTCTTCAAGACATCCAGTGAAATTTTGAGCTGTCTGTGTTTGCTACAACAGGAGATAACACAAACTATGCGCTTTTGTTGGTTCCATTGCTTTCAATGCATTTTTGCCTAAAACGAGCAATTGCTGTTTTCTCTTAAACGCAACATGGGAGAAAAACCATTTCACATCACATTTGTGGGTCTTGGTCTTCAACACATCCAGTGAAATTTTGAGCTGTCTGTGTTTGCTACAAGAGGAGATAACACAAAGTATGCGCTTTTGTTGGTTCCATTGCTTTCAATGCATTTTTGCCTAAAACGAGCAATTGCTGTTTTCTCTTAAATGCAACATGGGAGAAAAACCATTTCACATCACATTTGTGGGTCTTGGTCTTCAACACATCCAGTGAAATTTTGAGCTGTCTGTGTTTGCTACAAGTGGAGATAACACAAAGTATGCGCTTTTGTTGTTTTCATTGCTTTCAATGCATTTTGGCCTAAAACGTGCATTTGCTGTTTTCTCTTAAACGAAACATGGGAGAAAAACCATTTCACATCACATTTGTTGGTCTTGGTCTTCAAGACATCCAGTGAAATTTTGAGCTGTCTGTGTTTGCTACAAGAGGAGATAACACAACGTATGCACTTTTGTTGGTTCCATTGCTTTCAATGCATTTTTGCCTAAAACGAGCAATTGCTGTTTTCTCTTAAATGCAACATGGGAGAAAAACCATTTCACATCACATTTGTGGGTCTTGGTCTTCAACACATCCAGTGAAATTTTGAGCTGTCTGTGTTTGCTACAAGTGGAGATAACACAAAGTATGCGCTTTTGTTGTTTTCATTGCTTTCAATGCATTTTGGCCTAAAACGAGCAATTGCTGTTTTCTCTTAAACGCAACATGGTAGAAAAACCATTTCACATCACATTTGTGGGTATTGGTCTTCAACACATCCAGTGAAATTTTGAGCTGTCTGTGTTTGCTACAAGAGGAGATAACACAAAGTATGCGCTTTTGTTGTTTTCATAGCTTTCAATGCATTTTGGCCTAAAACGTGCATTTGCTGTTTTCTCTTAAACGCAACATGGGAGAAAAACCATTTCACATCACATTTGTTGGTCTTGGTCTTCAACACATCCTGTGAAATTTTGAGCTGGCTGTGTTTGCTACAAGAGGAGATAACACAAAGTATGCGCTTTTGTTGTTTTCATTGCTTTCAATGCATTTATGCAGAAAACGAGCAATTGCTGTTTTCTCTTAAATGCAACATGGGAGAAAAACCATTTCACATCACATTTGTGGGTCTTAGTCTTCAACACATCCAGTGAAATTTTGAGCTGTCTGTGTTTGCTACAAGAGGAGATAACACAAAGTATGCGCTTTTGTTGTTTTCATTGCTTTCAATGCATTTTGGCCTAAAACGTGCATTTGCTGTTTTCTCTTAAACGAAACATGGGAGAAAAACCATTTCACATCACATTTGTTGGTCTTGGTCTTCAAGACATCCAGTGAAATTTTGAGCTGTCTGTGTTTGCTACAAGTGGAGATAACACAAAGTATGCGCTTTTGTTGTTTTCATTGCTTTCAATGCATTTTGGCCTAAAACGAGCAATTGCTGTTTTCTCTTAAACGCAACATGGGAGAAAAACCATTTCACATCACATTTGTGGGTATTGGTCTTCAACACATCCAGTGAAATTTTGAGCTGCCTGTGTTTGCTACAAGAGGAGATAACACAAAGTATGCGCTTTTGTTGTTTCCATTGCTTTCAATGCATTTTGGCCTAAAACGTGCATTTGCTGTTTTCTCTTAAACGCAACATGGGAGAAAAACCATTTCACATCACATTTGTGGGTCTTGGTCTTCAACACATCCAGTGAAATTTTGAGCTGTCTGTGTTTGCTACAAGTGGAGATAACACAAAGTATGCGCTTTTGTTGTTTCCATTGCTTTCAAAGCATTTTGGCCTAAAACGTGCATTTGCTGTTTTCTCTTAAACGCAACATGGGAGAAAAACCATTTCACATCACATTTGTTGGTCTTGGTCTGCAACACATCCAGTGAAATTTTGAGCTGCCTGTGTTTGCTACAAGAGGAGATAACACAAAGTATGCGCTTTTGTTGTTTCCATTGCTTTCAATGCATTTTGGCCTAAAACGTGCAATTGCTGTTTTCTCTTAAACGCAACATGGGAGAAAAACCATTTCACATCACATTTGTGGGTCTTGGTCTTCAACACATCCAGTGAAATTTTGAGCTGTCTGTGTTTGCTACAACAGGAGATAACACAAACTATGCGCTTTTGTTGGTTCCATTGCTTTCAATGCATTTTTGCCTAAAACGAGCAATTGCTGTTTTCTCTTAAACGCAACATGGGAGAAAAACCATTTCACATCACATTTGTGGGTCTTGGTCTTCAACACATCCAGTGAAATTTTGAGCTGTCTGTGTTTGCTACAAGAGGAGATAACACAAAGTATGCGCTTTTGTTGGTTCCATTGCTTTCAATGCATTTTTGCCTAAAACGAGCAATTGCTGTTTTCTCTTAAATGCAACATGGGAGAAAAACCATTTCACATCACATTTGTGGGTCTTGGTCTTCAACACATCCAGTGAAATTTTGAGCTGTCTGTGTTTGCTACAAGTGGAGATAACACAAAGTATGCGCTTTTGTTGTTTTCATTGCTTTCAATGCATTTTGGCCTAAAACGTGCATTTGCTGTTTTCTCTTAAACGAAACATGGGAGAAAAACCATTTCACATCACATTTGTTGGTCTTGGTCTTCAAGACATCCAGTGAAATTTTGAGCTGTCTGTGTTTGCTACAAGAGGAGATAACACAACGTATGCACTTTTGTTGGTTCCATTGCTTTCAATGCATTTTTGCCTAAAACGAGCAATTGTTGTTTTCTCTTAAATGCAACATGGGAGAAAAACCATTTCACATCACATTTGTGGGTCTTGGTCTTCAACACATCCAGTGAAATTTTGAGCTGTCTGTGTTTGCTACAAGTGGAGATAACACAAAGTATGCGCTTTTGTTGTTTTCATTGCTTTCAATGCATTTTGGCCTAAAACGAGCAATTGCTGTTTTCTCTTAAACGCAACATGGGAGAAAAACCATTTCACATCACATTTGTGGGTATTGGTCTTCAACACATCCAGTGAAATTTTGAGCTGTCTGTGTTTGCTACAAGAGAAGATAACACAAAGTATGCGCTTTTGTTGTTTTCATAGCTTTCAATGCATTTTGGCCTAAAACGTGCATTTGCTGTTTTCTCTTAAACGCAACATGGGAGAAAAACCATTTCACATCACATTTGTTGGTCTTGGTCTTCAACACATCCAGTGAAATTTTGAGCTGGCTGTGTTTGCTACAAGAGGAGATAACACAAAGTATGCGCTTTTGTTGGTTCCATTGCTTTCAATGCATTTTTGCCTAAAACGAGCAATTGCTGTTTTCTCTTAAATGCAACATGGGAGAAAAACCATTTCATATCACATTTGTGGGTCTTGGTCTTCAACACATCCAGTGAAATTTTGAGCTGTCTGTGTTTGCTACAAGTGAAGATAACACAAAGTATGCGCTTTTGTTGTTTTCATTGCTTTCAATGCATTTTGGCCTAAAACGTGCATTTGCTGTTTTCTCTTAAACGAAACATGGGAGAAAAACCATTTCACATCACATTTGTTGGTCTTGGTCTTCAAGACATCCAGTGAAATTTTGAGCTGTCTGTGTTTGCTACAAGAGGAGATAACACAACGTATGCACTTTTGTTGGTTCCATTGCTTTCAATGCATTTTTGCCTAAAACGAGCAATTGCTGTTTTCTCTTAAATGCAACATGGGAGAAAAACCATTTCACATCACATTTGTGGGTCTTGGTCTTCAACACATCCAGTGAAATTTTGAGCTGTCTGTGTTTGCTACAAGTGGAGATAACACAAAGTATGCGCTTTTGTTGTTTTCATTGCTTTCAATGCATTTTGGCCTAAAACGAGCAATTGCTGTTTTCTCTTAAACGCAACATGGGAGAAAAACCATTTCACATCACATTTGTGGGTATTGGTCTTCAACACATCCAGTGAAATTTTGAGCTGTCTGTGTTTGCTACAAGAGGAGATAACACAAAGTATGCGCTTTTGTTGTTTTCATAGCTTTCAATGCATTTTGGCCTAAAACGTGCATTTGCTGTTTTCTCTTAAACGCAACATGGGAGAAAAACCATTTCACATCACATTTGTTGGTCTTGGTCTTCAACACATCCAGTGAAATTTTGAGCTGGCTGTGTTTGCTACAAGAGGAGATAACACAAAGTATGCGCTTTTGTTGTTTTCATTGCTTTCAATGCATTTATGCAGAAAACGAGCAATTGCTGTTTTCTCTTAAATGCAACATGGGAGAAAAACCATTTCACATCACATTTGTGGGTCTTAGTCTTCAACACATCCAGTGAAATTTTGAGCTGTATGTGTTTGCTACAAGAGGAGATAACACAAAGTATGCGCTTTTGTTGTTTTCATTGCTTTCAATGCATTTTGGCCTAAAACGTGCATTTGCTGTTTTCTCTTAAACGAAACATGGGAGAAAAACCATTTCACATCACATTTGTTGGTCTTGGTCTTCAAGACATCCAGTGAAATTTTGAGCTGTCTGTGTTTGCTACAAGTGGAGATAACACAAAGTATGCGCTTTTGTTGTTTTCATTGCTTTCAATGCATTTTGGCCTAAAACGAGCAATTGCTGTTTTCTCTTAAACGCAACATGGGAGAAAAACCATTTCACATCACATTTGTGGGTATTGGTCTTCAACACATCCAGTGAAATTTTGAGCTGCCTGTGTTTGCTACAAGAGGAGATAACACAAAGTATGCGCTTTTGTTGTTTCCATTGCTTTCAATGCATTTTGGCCTAAAACGTGCATTTGCTGTTTTCTCTTAAACGCAACATGGGAGAAAAACCATTTCACATCACATTTGTGGGTCTTGGTCTTCAACACATCCAGTGAAATTTTGAGCTGTCTGTGTTTGCTACAAGTGGAGATAACACAAAGTATGCGCTTTTGTTGTTTCCATTGCTTTCAAAGCATTTTGGCCTAAAACGTGCATTTGCTGTTTTCTCTTAAACGCAACATGGGAGAAAAACCATTTCACATCACATTTGTTGGTCTTGGTCTGCAACACATCCAGTGAAATTTTGAGCTGCCTGTGTTTGCTACAAGAGGAGATAACACAAAGTATGCGCTTTTGTTGTTTCCATTGCTTTCAATGCATTTTGGCCTAAAACGTGCAATTGCTGTTTTCTCTTAAACGCAACATGGGAGAAAAACCATTTCACATCACATTTGTGGGTCTTGGTCTTCAACACATCCAGTGAAATTTTGAGCTGTCTGTGTTTGCTACAACAGGAGATAACACAAACTATGCGCTTTTGTTGGTTCCATTGCTTTCAATGCATTTTTGCCTAAAACGAGCAATTGCTGTTTTCTCTTAAACGCAACATGGGAGAAAAACCATTTCACATCACATTTGTGGGTCTTGGTCTTCAACACATCCAGTGAAATTTTGAGCTGTCTGTGTTTGCTACAAGAGGAGATAACACAAAGTATGCGCTTTTGTTGGTTCCATTGCTTTCAATGCATTTTTGCCTAAAACGAGCAATTGCTGTTTTCTCTTAAATGCAACATGGGAGAAAAACCATTTCACATCACATTTGTGGGTCTTGGTCTTCAACACATCCAGTGAAATTTTGAGCTGTCTGTGTTTGCTACAAGTGGAGATAACACAAAGTATGCGCTTTTGTTGTTTTCATTGCTTTCAATGCATTTTGGCCTAAAACGTGCATTTGCTGTTTTCTCTTAAACGAAACATGGGAGAAAAACCATTTCACATCACATTTGTTGGTCTTGGTCTTCAAGACATCCAGTGAAATTTTGAGCTGTCTGTGTTTGCTACAAGAGGAGATAACACAACGTATGCACTTTTGTTGGTTCCATTGCTTTCAATGCATTTTTGCCTAAAACGAGCAATTGTTGTTTTCTCTTAAATGCAACATGGGAGAAAAACCATTTCACATCACATTTGTGGGTCTTGGTCTTCAACACATCCAGTGAAATTTTGAGCTGTCTGTGTTTGCTACAAGTGGAGATAACACAAAGTATGCGCTTTTGTTGTTTTCATTGCTTTCAATGCATTTTGGCCTAAAACGAGCAATTGCTGTTTTCTCTTAAACGCAACATGGGAGAAAAACCATTTCACATCACATTTGTGGGTATTGGTCTTCAACACATCCAGTGAAATTTTGAGCTGTCTGTGTTTGCTACAAGAGAAGATAACACAAAGTATGCGCTTTTGTTGTTTTCATAGCTTTCAATGCATTTTGGCCTAAAACGTGCATTTGCTGTTTTCTCTTAAACGCAACATGGGAGAAAAACCATTTCACATCACATTTGTTGGTCTTGGTCTTCAACACATCCAGTGAAATTTTGAGCTGGCTGTGTTTGCTACAAGAGGAGATAACACAAAGTATGCGCTTTTGTTGTTTTCATTGCTTTCAATGCATTTTTGCAGAAAACGAGCAATTGCTGTTTTCTCTTAAATGCAACATGGGAGAAAAACCATTTCACATCACATTTGTGGGTCTTGGTCTTCAACACATCCAGTGAAATTTTGAGCTGTCTGTGTTTGCTACAAGAGGAGATAACACAAAGTATGCGCTTTTTTTGTTTTCATTGCTTTCAATGCATTTTGGCCTAAAACGTGCATTTGCTGTTTTCTCTTAAACGAAACATGGGAGAAAAACCATTTCACATCACATTTGTTGGTCTTGGTCTTCAAGACATCCAGTGAAATTTTGAGCTGTCTGTGTTTGCTACAAGAGGAGATAACACAACGTATGCACTTTTGTTGGTTCCATTGCTTTCAATGCATTTTTGCCTAAAACGAGCAATTGCTGTTTTCTCTTAAATGCAACATGGGAGAAAAACCATTTCACATCACATTTGTGGGTCTTGGTCTTCAACACATCCAGTGAAATTTTGAGCTGTCTGTGTTTGCTACAAGTGGAGATAACACAAAGTATGCGCTTTTGTTGTTTTCATTGCTTTCAATGCATTTTGGCCTAAAACGAGCAATTGCAGTTTTCTCTTAAACGCAACATGGGAGAAAAACCATTTCACATCACATTTGTGGGTATTGGTCTTCAACACATCCAGTGAAATTTTGAGCTGTCTGTGTTTGCTACAAGAGAAGATAACACAAAGTATGCGCTTTTGTTGTTTTCATAGCTTTCAATGCATTTTGGCCTAAAACGTGCATTTGCTGTTTTCTCTTAAACGCAACATGGGAGAAAAACCATTTCACATCACATTTGTGGGTCTTGGTCTTCAACACATCCAGTGAAATTTTGAGCTGCCTGTGTTTGCTACAAGAGGAGATAACACAAAGTATGCGCTTTTGTTGTTTCCATTGCTTTCAATGCATTTTTGCCTAAAACGAGCAATTGCTGTTTTCTCTTAAACGCAACATGGGAGAAAAACCATTTCACATCACATTTGTGGGTCTTGGTCTTCAACACATCCAGTGAAATTTTGAGCTGTCTGTGTTTGCTACAAGAGGAGATAACACAAAGTATGCGCTTTTGTTGTTTCCATTGCTTTCAATGCATTTTGGCCTAAAACGAGCAATTGCTGTTTTCTCTTAAACGCAACATGGGAGAAAAACCATTTCACATCACATTTGTGGGTCTTGGTCTTCAACACATCCAGTGAAATTTTGAGCTGCCTGTGTTTGCTACAAGAGGAGATAACACAAAGTATGCGCTTTTGTTGTTTCCATTGCTTTCAATGCATTTTTGCCTAAAACGAGCAATTGCTGTTTTCTCTTAAACGCAACATGGGAGAAAAACCATTTCACATCACATTTGTGGGTCTTGGTCTTCAACACATCCAGTGAAATTTTGAGCTGTCTGTGTTTGCTACAAGAGGAGATAACACAAAGTATGCGCTTTTGTTGTTTCCATTGCTTTCAATGCATTTTGGCCTAAAACGAGCAATTGCTGTTTTCTCTTAAACGCAACATGGGAGAAAAACCATTTCACATCACATTTGTGGGTCTTGGTCTTCAACACATCCAGTGAAATTTTGAGCTGTCTGTGTTTGCTACAAGAGGAGATATCACAAAGTATGCGCTTTTGTTGTTTCCATTGCTTTCAATGCATTTTGGCCTAAAACGTGCAATTGCTGTTTTCTCTTAAACGCAACATGGGAGAAAAACCATTTCACATCACATTTGTTATTCTTGGTCTTAAACACATCCAGTGAAATTTTGAGCTGCCTGTGTTTGCTACAAGAGGAGATAACACAAATTATGCGCTTTTGTTGTTTCCATTGCTTTCAATGCATTTTGGCCTAAAACGTGCATTTGCTGTTTTCTCTTAAACGCAACATGGGAGAAAAACCATTTCACATCACATTTGTGGGTCTTGGTCTTCAACACATCCAGTGAAATTTTGAGCTGTCTGTGTTTGCTACAAGAGGAGATAACACAAAGTATGCGCTTTTGTTGGTTCCATTGCTTTCAATGCATTTTGGCCTAAAACGAGCAATTGCTGTTTTCTCTTAAACGCAACATGGGAGTAAAACCATTTCACATCACATTTGTGGGTCTTGGTCTTCAACACATCCAGTGAAATTTTGAGCTATCTGTGTTTGCTACAAGAGGAAATAACACAAAGTATGCGCTTTTGTTGTTTCCATTGCTTTCAATGCATTTTGGCCTAAAACGTGCATTTGCTGTTTTCTCTTAAACGCAACATGGGAGAAAAACCATTTCACATCACATTTGTGGGTCTTGGTCTTCAACACATCCAGTGAAATTTTGAGCTGTCTGTGTTTGCTACAAGAGGAGATAACACAAAGTATGCGCTTTTGTTGTTTCCTTTGCTTTCAATGCATTTTGGCCTAAAACGTGCAATTGCTGTTTTCTCTTAAACGCAACATGGGAGAAAAACCATTTCACATCACATTTGTGAGTCTTGGTCTTCAACACATCCAGTGAAATTTTGAGCTGTCTGTGTTTGCTACAAGAGGAGATATCACAAAGTATGCGCTTTTGTTGTTTCCATTGCTTTCAATGCATTTTGGCCTAAAACGAGCAATTGCTGTTTTCTCTTAAACGCAACATGGGAGTAAAACCATTTCACATCACATTTGTGGGTCTTGGTCTTCAACACATCCAGTGAAATTTTGAGCTGTCTGTGTTTGCTACAAGAGGAAATAACACAAAGTATGCGCTTTTGTTGTTTCCATTGCTTTCAATGCATTTTGGCCTAAAACGTGCATTTGCTGTTTTCTCTTAAACGCAACATGGGAGAAAAACCATTTCACATCACATTTGTGGGTCTTGGTCTTCAACACATCCAGTGAAATTTTGAGCTGTCTGTGTTTGCTACAAGAGGAGATAACACAAAGTATGCGCTTTTGTTGTTTCCATTGCTTTCAATGCATTTTGGCCTAAAACGTGCATTTGCTGTTTTCTCTTAAACGCAACATGGGAGAAAAACCATTTCACATCACATTTGTGGGTCTTCGTCTTCAACACATCCAGTGAAATTTTGAGCTGCCTGTGTTTGCTACAAGAGGAGATAACACAAAGTATGCGCTTTTGTTGTTTCCATTGCTTTCAATGCATTTTGGCCTAAAACGTGCAATTGCTGTTTTCTCTTAAATGTAACATGGGAGAAAAACCATTTCACATCACATTTGTGGGTCTTGGTCTTCAACACATCCAGTGAAATTTTGAGCTGTCTGTGTTTGCTACAAGAGGAGATATCACAAAGTATGCGCTTTTGTTGTTTCCATTGCTTTCAATGCATTTTGGCCTAAAACGTGCATTTGCTGTTTTCTCTTAAACGCAACATGGGAGAAAAACCATTTCACATCACATTTGTGGGTCTTGGTCTTAAACACATCCAGTGAAATTTTCAGCTGCCTGTGTTTGCTACAAGAGGAGATAACACAAAGTATGCGCTTTTGTTGTTTTCATTGCTTTCAATGCATTTTGGCCTAAAACGTGCATTTGCTGTTTTCTCTTAAACGCAACATGGGAGAAAAACCATTTCACATCACATTTGTTCGTCTTGGTCTTCAACACATCCAGTGAAATTTTGAGCTGTCTGTGTTTGCTACAAGAGGAGATAACACAAAGTAAGCGCTTTTGTTGTTTCCATTGCTTTCAATGCATTTTGGCCTAAAACGTGCAATTGCTGTTTTCTCTTAAACGCAACATGGGAGAAAAACCATTTCACATCACATTTGTTTGTCTTGGTCTTCAACACATCCAGTGAAATTTTGAGCTACCTGTGTTTGCTACAAGAGGAGATAACACAAAGTATATGCTTTTATTGTTTCCATTGCTTTCAATGCATTTTGGCCTAAAACGTGCAATTGCTGTTTTCTCTTAAACGCAACATGGGAGAAAAACCATTTCACATCACATTTGTGGTTATTGGTATTCAACACATCCAGTGAAATTTTGAGCTGTCTGTGTTTGCTACAAGAGGAGATAACACAAAGTATGCGCTTTTGTTGGTTCCATTGCTTTCAATGCATTTTTGCCTAAAACGAGCAATTGCTGTTTTCTCTTAAACGCAACATGGGAGAAAAACCATTTCACATCACATTTGCGGGTCTTGGTCTTCAACACATCCAGTGGAATTTTGAGCTGTCTGTGTTTGCTACAAGAGGAGATAACACAAAGTATGCGCTTTTGTTGTTTCCATTGCTTTCAATGCATTTTGGCCTAAAACGTGCAATTGCTGTTTTCTCTTAAATGCAACATGGGAGAAAAACCATTTCACATCACATTTGTGGGTCTTGGTCTTCAACACATCCAGTGAAATTTTGAGCTGTCTGTGTTTGCTACAAGAGGAAATAACACAAAGTATGCGCTTTTGTTGTTTCCATTGCTTTCAATGCATTTTGGCCTAAAACGTGCATTTGCTGTTTTCTCTTAAACGCAACATGGGAGAAAAACCATTTCACATCACATTTGTGGGTCTTGGTCTTCAACACATCCAGTGAAATTTTGAGCTGTCTGTGTTTGCTACAAGAGGAGATAACACAAAGTATGCGCTTTTGTTGTTTCCATTGCTTTCAATGCATTTTGGCCTAAAACGTGCATTTGCTGTTTTCTCTTAAACGCAACATGGGAGAAAAACCATTTCACATCACATTTGTGGGTCTTGGTCTTCAACACATCCAGTGAAATTTTGAGCTGCCTGTGTTTGCTACAAGAGGAGATAACACAAAGTATGCGCTTTTGTTGTTTCCTTTGCTTTCAATGCATTTTGGCCTAAAACGTGCAATTGCTGTTTTCTCTTAAACGCAACATGGGAGAAAAACCATTTCACATCACATTTGTGAGTCTTGGTCTTCAACACATCCAGTGAAATTTTGAGCTGTCTGTGTTTGCTACAAGAGGAGATATCACAAAGTATGCGCTTTTGTTGTTTCCATTGCTTTCAATGCATTTTGGCCTAAAACGAGCAATTGCTGTTTTCTCTTAAACGCAACATGGGAGAAAAACCATTTCACATCACATTTGTGGGTCTTGGTCTTCAACACATCCAGTGAAATTTTGAGCTGTCTGTGTTTGCTACAAGAGGAGATATCACAAAGTATGCGCTTTTGTTGTTTCCATTGCTTTCAATGCATTTTGGCCTAAAACGTGCAATTGCTGTTTTCTCTTAAACGCAACATGGGAGAAAAACTATTTCACATCACATTTGTTATTCTTGGTCTTAAACACATCCAGTGAAATTTTGAGCTGCCTGTGTTTGCTACAAGAGGAGATAACACAAATTATGCACTTTTGTTGTTTCCATTGCTTTCAATTCATTTTGGCCTAAAACGTGCATTTGCTGTTTTCTCTTAAACGCAACATGGGAGAAAAACCATTTCACATCACATTTGTTGGTCTTGGTCTTCAACACATCCAGTGAAATTTTGAGCTGCCTGTGTTTGCTACAAGAGGAGATAACACAAAGTATGCGCTTTTGTTGTTTCCATTGCTTTCAATGCATTTTGGCCTAAAATGTGCAATTGCTGTTTTCTCTTAAACGCAACATGGGAGAAAAACCATTTCACATCACATTTGTGGGTCTTGGTCTTCAACACATCCAGTGAAATTTTGAGCTGTCTGTGTTTGCTACAAGAGGAGATAACACAAAGTATGCGCTTTTGTTGGTTCCATTGCTTTCAATGCATTTTGGCCTAAAACGAGCAATTGCTGTTTTCTCTTAAACGCAACATGGGAGTAAAACCATTTCACATCACATTTGTGGGTCTTGGTCTTCAACACATCCAGTGAAATTTTGAGCTGTCTGTGTTTGCTACAAGAGGAAATAACACAAAGTATGCGCTTTTGTTCTTTCCATTGCTTTCAATGCATTTTGGCCTAAAACGTGCATTTGCTGTTTTCTCTTAAACGCAACATGGGAGAAAAACCATTTCACATCACATTTGTGGGTCTTGGTCTTCAACACATCCAGTGAAATTTTGAGCTGTCTGTGTTTGCTACAAGAGGAGATATCACAAAGTATGCGCTTTTGTTGTTTCAATTGCTTTCAATGCATTTTGGCCTAAAACGAGCAATTGCTGTTTTCTCTTAAACGCAACATGGGAGTAAAACCATTTCACATCACATTTGTGGGTCTTGTTCTTCAACACATCCAGTGAAATTTTGAGCTGTCTGTGTTTGCTACAAGAGGAAATAACACAAAGTATGCGCATTTGTTGTTTCCATTGCTTTCAATGCATTTTGGCCTAAAACGTGCATTTGCTGTTTTCTCTTAAACGCAACATGGGAGAAAAACCATTTCACATCACATTTGTGGGTCTTGGTCTTCAACACATCCAGTGAAATTTTGAGCTGTCTGTGTTTGCTACAAGAGGAGATAACACAAAGTATGCGCTTTTGTTGTTTCCATTGCTTTCAATGCATTTTGGCCTAAAACGTGCATTTGCTGTTTTCTCTTAAACGCAACATGGGAGAAAAACCATTTCACATCACATTTGTGGGTCTTGGTCTTCAACACATCCAGTGAAATTTTGAGCTGCCTGTGTTTGCTACAAGAGGAGATAACACAAAGTATGCGCTTTTGTTGTTTCCATTGCTTTCAATGCATTTTGGCCTAAAACGTGCATTTGCTGTTTTCTCTTAAACGCAACATGGGAGAAAAACCATTTCACATCACATTTGTGGGTCTTGGTCTTCAACACATCCAGTGAAATTTTGAGCTGTCTGTGTTTGCTACAAGAGGAAATAACACAAAGTATGCGCTTTTGTTGTTTCCATTGCTTTCAATGCATTTTGGCCTAAAACGTGCATTTGCTGTTTTCTCTTAAACGCAACATGGGAGAAAAACCATTTCACATCACATTTGTGGGTCTTGGTCTTCAACACATCCAGTGAAATTTTGAGCTGTCTGTGTTTGCTACAAGAGGAGATATCACAAAGTATGCGCTTTTGTTGTTTCCATTGCTTTCAATGCATTTTGGCATAAAACGAGCAATTGCTGTTTTCTCTTAAACGCAACATGGGAGTAAAACCATTTCACATCACATTTGTGGGTCTTGTTCTTCAACACATCCAGTGAAATTTTGAACTGTCTGTGTTTGCTACAAGAGGAAATAACACAAAGTATGCGCTTTTGTTGTTTCCATTGCTTTCAATGCATTTTGGCCTAAAACGTGCATTTGCTGTTTTCTCTTAAACGCAACATGGGAGAAAAACCATTTCACATCACATTTGTGGGTCTTGGTCTTCAACACATCCAGTGAAATTTTGAGCTGTCTGTGTTTGCTACAAGAGGAGATAACACAAAGTATGCGCTTTTGTTGTTTCCATTGCTTTCAATGCATTTTGGCCTAAAACGTGCATTTGCTGTTTTCTCTTAAACGCAACATGGGAGAAAAACCATTTCACATCACATTTGTGGGTCTTGGTCTTCAACACATCCAGTGAAATTTTGAGCTGCCTGTGTTTGCTACAAGAGGAGATAACACAAAGTATGCGCTTTTGTTGTTTCCATTACTTTCAATGCATTTTGGCCTAAAACGTGCAATTGCTGTTTTCTCTTAAACGTAACATGGGAGAAAAACCATTTCACATCACATTTGTGGGTCTTGGTCTTCAACACATCCAGTGAAATTTTGAGCTGCCTGTGTTTGCTACAAGAGGAGATAACACAAAGTATGCGCTTTTGTTGTTTCCATTGCTTTCAATGCATTTTGGCCTAAAACGAGCAATTGCTGTTTTCTCTTAAACGCAACATGGGAGTAAAACCATTTCACATCACATTTGTGGGTCTTGTTCTTCAACACATCCAGTGAAATTTTGAGCTGTCTGTGTTTGCTACAAGAGGAAATAACACAAAGTATGCGCTTTTGTTGTTTCCATTGCTTTCAATGCATTTTGGCCTAAAACGTGCATTTGCTGTTTTCTCTTAAACGCAACATGGGAGAAAAACCATTTCACATCACATTTGTGGGTCTTGGTCTTCAACACATCCAGTGAAATTTTGAGCTGTCTGTGTTTGCTACAAGAGGAGATAACACAAAGTATGCGCTTTTGTTGTTTCCATTGCTTTCAATGCATTTTGGCCTAAAACGTGCATTTGCTGTTTTCTCTTAAACGCAACATGGGAGAAAAACCATTTCACATCACATTTGTGGGTCTTGGTCTTCAACACATCCAGTGAAATTTTGAGCTGCCTGTGTTTGCTACAAGAGGAGATAACACAAAGTATGCGCTTTTGTTGTTTCCATTGCTTTCAATGCATTTTGGCCTAAAACGTGCAATTGCTGTTTTCTCTTAAACGTAACATGGGAGAAAAACCATTTCACATCACATTTGTGGGTCTTGGTCTTCAACACATCCAGTGAAATTTTGAGCTGTCTGTGTTTGCTACAAGAGGAGATATCACAAAGTATGCGCTTTTGTTGTTTCCATTGCTTTCAATGCATTTTGGCCTAAAACGTGCATTTGCTGTTTTCTCTTAAACGCAACATGGGAGAAAAACCATGTCACATCACATTTGTTGGTCTTGGTCTTCAACACATCCAGTGAAATTTTGAGCTGTCTGTGTTTGCTACAAGAGGAGATAACACAAAGTATGCGCTTTTGTTGGTTCCATTGCTTTCAATGCATTTTGGCCTAAAACGAGCAATTGCTGTTTTCTCTTAAACGCAACATGGGAGTAAAACCATTTCACATCACATTTGTGGGTCTTGGTCTTCAACACATCCAGTGAAATTTTGAGCTGTCTGTGTTTGCTACAAGAGGAAATAACACAAAGTATGCGCTTTTGTTGTTTCCATTGCTTTCAATGCATTTTGGCCTAAAACGTGCATTTGCTGTTTTCTCTTAAACGCAACATGGGAGAAAAACCATTTCACATCACATTTGTGGGTCTTGGTCTTCAACACATCCAGTGAAATTTTGAGCTGTCTGTGTTTGCTACAAGAGGAGATAACACAAAGTATGCGCTTTTGTTGTTTCCTTTGCTTTCAATGCATTTTGGCCTAAAACGTGCAATTGCTGTTTTCTCTTAAACGCAACATGGGAGAAAAACCATTTCACATCACATTTGTGAGTCTTGGTCTTCAACACATCCAGTGAAATTTTGAGCTGTCTGTGTTTGCTACAAGAGGAGATATCACAAAGTATGCGCTTTTGTTGTTTCCATTGCTTTCAATGCATTTTGGCCTAAAACGAGCAATTGCTGTTTTCTCTTAAACGCAACATGGGAGTAAAACCATTTCACATCACATTTGTGGGTCTTGTTCTTCAACACATCCAGTGAAATTTTGAGCTGTCTGTGTTTGCTACAAGAGGAAATAACACAAAGTATGCGCTTTTGTTGTTTCCATTGCTTTCAATGCATTTTGGCCTAAAACGTGCATTTGCTGTTTTCTCTTAAACGCAACATGGGAGAAAAACCATTTCACATCACATTTGTGGGTCTTGGTCTTCAACACATCCAGTGAAATTTTGAGCTGTCTGTGTTTGCTACAAGAGGAGATAACACAAAGTATGCGCTTTTGTTGTTTCCATTGCTTTCAATGCATTTTGGCCTAAAACGTGCATTTGCTGTTTTCTCTTAAACGCAACATGGGAGAAAAACCATTTCACATCACATTTGTGGGTCTTGGTCTTCAACACATCCAGTGAAATTTTGAGCTGCCTGTGTTTGCTACAAGAGGAGATAACACAAAGTATGCGCTTTTGTTGTTTCCATTGCTTTCAATGCATTTGGCCTAAAACGTGCAATTGCTGTTTTCTCTTAAACGTAACATGGGAGAAAAACCATTTCACATCACATTTGTGGGTCTTGGTCTTCAACACATCCAGTGAAATTTTGAGCTGTCTGTGTTTGCTACAAGAGGAGATATCACAAAGTATGCGCTTTTGTTGTTTCCATTGCTTTCAATGCATTTTGGCCTAAAACGTGCATTTGCTGTTTTCTCTTAAACGCAACATGGGAGAAAAACCATTTCACATCACATTTGTGGGTCTTGGTCTTAAACACATCCAGTGAAATTTTCAGCTGCCTGTGTTTGCTACAAGAGGAGATAACACAAAGTATGCGCTTTTGTTGTTTTCATTGCTTTCAATGCATTTTGGCCTAAAACGTGCATTTGCTGTTTTCTCTTAAACGCAACATGGGAGAAAAACCATTTCACATCACATTTGTTCGTCTTGGTCTTCAACACATCCAGTGAAATTTTGAGCTGTCTGTGTTTGCTACAAGAGGAGATAACACAAAGTAAGCGCTTTTGTTGTTTCCATTGCTTTCAATGCATTTTGGCCTAAAACGTGCAATTGCTGTTTTCTCTTAAACGCAACATGGGAGAAAAACCATTTCACATCACATTTGTTTGTCTTGGTCTTCAACACATCCAGTGAAATTTTGAGCTACCTGTGTTTGCTACAAGAGGAGATAACACAAAGTATATGATTTTATTGTTTCCATTGCTTTCAATG
Organism: Taudactylus pleione; assembly: GCA_031769625.1. Classification (NCBI taxonomy): domain Eukaryota; kingdom Metazoa; phylum Chordata; class Amphibia; order Anura; family Myobatrachidae; genus Taudactylus; species Taudactylus pleione. The sequence goes on from JAUIMM010003492.1 coordinate 54,001, forward strand.
CATTTTGGCCTAAAACGTGCAATTGCTGTTTTCTCTTAAACGCAACATGGGAGAAAAACCATTTCACATCACATTTGTGGGTCTTGGTCTTCAACACATC
>JAUIMM010003493.1:0-49270 GCA_031769625.1 Taudactylus pleione
GAGGGGTGGTGACAGATGCCAATAAGAAAGGAGAGGAGAGGGGTGGTGACAGAAGCCAATAAGGAGAGGAGAGGGGTGGTGACAGAAACTAATAAGGAGAGGAGAGGAGAGGGGTGGTGAAAGAAGCTAATAATGAGAGGAGAGGGGTGGTGACAGAAGCTAATAAGGAGAGGAGAGGAGAGGGGTGGTGACAGAAGCTAATAAGGAGAGGGGAGGGGTGGTGACAGAAGCTAATAAGGAGAGGGGAGGGGTGGTGACAGAAGCCAATAAGAAAGGAGAGGAGATGGGTGGTGACAGAAGCCAATAAGAAAGGAGAGGAGAGGGGTTGTGAAAGAAGCTAATAAGGAGAGGAGAGGTGTGGTGACAGAAGCCAATAAGAAAGGAGAGGAGAGGTGTGGTGACAGAAGCCAATAAGGAGTGGAGAGGGGTGGTGACAGAAGCTAATAAGGAGAGGAGAGGAGAGGAGAGGGGTGGTGACAGAAGCTAATAAGGAGAGGAGAGGGTGGGGTGGGGACAGGAGCTAATAAGGAGAGGAGAGGGGAGGTGACAGAAGCAAATAAGGAGAGGAGAGGGATGGTGACAGAAGCTAATAAGGAGAGGAGAGGAGAGGGGTGTTGACAGAAGCTAATAAGGAGAGGAGAGGAGAGGGTTGGTGACAGATGCCAATAAGGAGAGGAGAGGGGTGGTCACAGAAGCCAATAAGAAAGGAGAGGAGAGGGGTGGTGACAGAAGCTAATAAGGAGAGGAGAGGGGTGGTGACAGAAGCCAATAAGAAAGGAGAGGAAAGGGGTGGTGACAGAAGCCAATAAGGAGAGGAGAGGGGTGGTGACAGAAGCTAATAAGGAGAGGAGAGGGGAGGTGACAGAAGCTAATAAAGAGAGGAGAGGGGATGTGACAGAAGCTAATTAGGAGAGGAGAGGGGTGGTGACAGAAGCTAATAAGAAAGGAGAGGAGAGGGGTGGTGACAGAAGCTAATAAGGAGAGGAGACGGGTGGTGACAGAAGCTAATAAGGAGAGGAGAGGGGTGGTGACAGAAGCTAATAAGGAGAGGAGAGGGGTGGTGACAGAATCTAATAAGGAGAGGAAAGGAGAGGGGTGGGGTGGTGACAGAAGTTAATAAGGAGAGAAGAGGAGAGGGGTGGTGACAGAAGCTAATAAGGAGAGGAGAGGAGAGGGATGGTGACAGAAGCTAATAAGGAGTGGAGAGGAGAGGGGTGTTGACAGAAGCTAATAAGGAGAGGAGAGGGGTGGTGACAGAAGCCAATAAGAAAGGAGAGGAGAGGGGTGGTGACAGAAGCTAATAAGGAGAGGAGAGGTGTGGTGACAGAAGACAATAAGAAAGGAGAGGAGAGGGGTGGTGACAGAAGCCAATAAGGAGAGGAGAGGGGTGGTGACAGAAGCTAATAAGGAGAGGAGAGCGGTGGTGACAGAATCTAATAAGGAGAGGAAAGGAGAGGGGTGGGGTGGTGACAGAAGTTAATAAGGAGAGAAGAGGAGAGGGGTGGTGACAGAAGCTAATAAGGAGAGAAGAGGAGAGGGGTGGTGACAGAAGCTAATAAGGAGAGGAGAGGGGTGGTGACAGATGCCAATAAAGAGAGGAGAGGGGTGGTGACAGAAGCCAATAAGAAAGGAGAGGAGAGGGGTAGTGACAGAAGCTAATAAGAAAGGAGAGGGGTGGTGACAGAAGCTAATAAGGAGAGGAGAGGGATGGTGACAGATGCTAATAAGGAAAGGAGAGGAGAGGGGTGGTGACAGAAGCTAATAAGGAGAGGAGAGGGGTGGTGACAGAAGCTAATAAGGAGAGGAGAGGGGTTGTGACAAGCTAATAAGGAGAGGAAAGGGGTGGTGACAGAAGCCAATAAGGAGAGGAGAGGGGTGGTGACAGAAGCTAAAAAGGAGAGGTGAGGGGTGGTGACAGAAGCCAATTAGGAGAGGAGAGGGGTGGTGACAGAAGCTAATAAGGAGGGAGAGGAGAGGGGTGGTGACAGAAGCTAATAAAGAGAGAAGAGGAGAGGGGTGGTGACAGAAGCTAATATGGAGAGAAGAGGAGAGGGGTGGTGACAGAAGCTAATAAGGAGAGGAGAGGAGAGTAGAGGAGAGAGGTGGTGACAGAAGGTAATAAGGACAGGGGTGGTGACAGAAGCTAATAAGAAAGGAGAGGGGTGGTGACAGAAGCTAATAAGGAGAGGAGAGTGGTGACATAAGCTAATAAGGAGAGGAGAGGTGTGGTGACAGAAGCTAATAAGGAGAGGAAAGGATTGGTGACAGAAGCTAATAAGGAGAGGGGAGGGGTGGTGACAGAAGCCAATAAGAAAGGAGAGGAGATGGGTGGTGACAGAAGCCAATAAGAAAGGAGAGGAGTGGGGTGGTGACAGAAGCTAATAAGGAGAGGAGAGGTGTGGTGACAGAAGACAATAAGAATGTAGAGGAGAGGGGTGGTGACAGAAGCCAATAAGGAGAGGAGAGGGCTGGTGACAAAAGCTAATAAGGAGAGGAGAGGAGAGGGGTGGTGACAGAAGCTAATAAGGAGAGGAGAGGAGAGGGGTGGGGTGGTGACAGAAGCTAATAAGGAGAGGTGAGGAGAGGGGTGGGGACAGAAGCTAATAAGGAGAGGAGAGGGATGGTGACAGAAGCTAATAAGGAGTGGAGAGGAGAGGGGTGTTGACAGAAGCCAATAAGGAGAGGAGAGGGGAGGTGACAGAAGCCAATAAGGAGAGAAGAGGAGAGGGGTGGTGACAGAAGCCAATAAGGAGAGAAGAGGAGAGGGGAGGTGACAGAAGCTAATAAGGAGAGGAGAGGGGTGGTGACAGAAGCTAATAAGGAGAGGGGTGGTGACAGAAGCTAATAAGGAGAGGAGAGGGGTGGTGACAGAAGCCAATAAGGAGAGGAGCTGGGTGGTGACAGAAGCTAATAAGGAGAGGAGAGGGGTGGTGACAGAAGCCAATAAGGAAAGGAAAGGGGTGGTGACAGAAGCCAATAAGGAGAGGAGAGGGGAGGTGACAGAAGCCAATAAGGAGAGAAAAGGAGAGGGGTGGTGACAGAAGCCAATAAGGAGAGAAGAGGAGAGGGGTGGTGACAGAAGCTAATAAGGAGAGGAGAGGAGAGGGGTGGTGACAGAAGCTAATAAGGAGATGGGTGGTGACAGAAGCTAATAAGAAAGGAGAGGGGTGATGACAGAAGCTAATATGGAGAAGAGAGGGGTGGTGACATAAGCTAATAAGGAGAGGAGAGGTGTGGTGACAGAAGCTAATAAGGAGAGGAGAGGGGTGGTGATAAAAGCTAATAAGGACAGGAGAGGGGTGGTGACAGAAGCTAATAAGGAGAGGAGAGGGGTGGTGACAGAAGCCAATGAGGAGAGGAGCGGGGTGGTGACAGAAGCTAATAAGGAGAGGAGAGGGGTGGTGACAGAAGCTAATAAGCAGAGGAGAGGGGTGGTGACAGAAGCTAACAAGGAGAGGAGAGGGGTGGTGACAGAAGCTAATAAGGAGAGGAGAGGGTTGGTGACAGAAGCTAATAAGGAGAGGAGAGGGGTGGTGACAGAAGCTAATAAGGAGAGGAGAGGGGTGGTGACAGAAGCTAATAAGAAAGGAGAGGAGAGGGGTGTTGACAGATGTAAATAAGGAGAGGAGAGGAGAGGGGTGGTGACAGATGCCAATAAGAAAGGAGAGGAGAGGGGTGGTGACAGAAGCCAATAAGGAGAGGAGAGGGGTGGTGACAGAAACTAATAAGGAGAGGAGAGGAGAGGGGTGGTGACAGAAGCTAATAATGAGAGGAGAGGGGTGGTGACAGAAGCTAATAAGGAGAGGAGAGGGGTGGTGACAGAAGCCAATAAGGAGAGGAGCTGGGTGGTGACAGAAGCTAATAAGGAGAGGAGAGGGGTGGTGACAGAAGCCAATAAGGAAAGGAAAGGGGTGGTGACAGAAGCCAATAAGGAGAGGAGAGGGGAGGTGACAGAAGCCAATAAGGAGAGAAAAGGAGAGGGGTGGTGACAGAAGCCAATAAGGAGAGAAGAGGAGAGGGGTGGTGACAGAAGCTAATAAGGAGAGGTGAGGGGTGGTGACAGAAGCCAATTAGGAGAGGAGAGGGGTGGTGACAGAAGCTAATAAGGAGGGAGAGGAGAGGGGTGGTGACAGAAGCTAATAAAGAGAGAAGAGGAGAGGGGTGGTGACAGAAGCTAATATGGAGAGAAGAGGAGAGGGGTGGTGACAGAAGCTAATAAGGAGAGGAGAGGAGAGTAGAGGAGAGAGGTGGTGACAGAAGGTAATAAGGACAGGGGTGGTGACAGAAGCTAATAAGAAAGGAGAGGGGTGGTGACAGAAGCTAATAAGGAGAGGAGAGGGGTGGTGACATAAGCTAATAAGGAGAGGAGAGGTGTGGTGACAGAAGCTAATAAGGAGAGGAAAGGATTGGTGACAGAAGCTAATAAGGAGAGGGGAGGGGTGGTGACAGAAGCCAATAAGAAAGGAGAGGAGATGGGTGGTGACAGAAGCCAATAAGAAAGGAGAGGAGTGGGGTGGTGACAGAAGCTAATAAGGAGAGGAGAGGTGTGGTGACAGAAGACAATAAGAATGTAGAGGAGAGGGGTGGTGACAGAAGCCAATAAGGAGAGGAGAGGGCTGGTGACAAAAGCTAATAAGGAGAGGAGAGGAGAGGGGTGGTGACAGAAGCTAATAAGGAGAGGAGAGGAGAGGGGTGGGGTGGTGACAGAAGCTAATAAGGAGAGGTGAGGAGAGGGGTGGGGACAGAAGCTAATAAGGAGAGGAGAGGAGAGGGATGGTGACAGAAGCTAATAAGGAGTGGAGAGGAGAGGGGTGTTGACAGAAGCCAATAAGGAGAGGAGAGGGGAGGTGACAGAAGCCAATAAGGAGAGAAGAGGAGAGGGGTGGTGACAGAAGCCAATAAGGAGAGAAGAGGAGAGGGGAGGTGACAGAAGCTAATAAGGAGAGGAGAGGAGAGGGGTGGTGACAGAAGCTAATAAGGAGAGGGGTGGTGACAGAAGCTAATAAGGAGAGGAGAGGGGTGGTGACAGAAGCCAATAAGGAGAGGAGCTGGGTGGTGACAGAAGCTAATAAGGAGAGGAGAGGGGTGGTGACAGAAGCCAATAAGGAAAGGAAAGGGGTGGTGACAGAAGCCAATAAGGAGAGGAGAGGGGAGGTGACAGAAGCCAATAAGGAGAGAAAAGGAGAGGGGTGGTGACAGAAGCCAATAAGGAGAGAAGAGGAGAGGGGTGGTGACAGAAGCTAATAAGGAGAGGAGAGGAGAGGGGTGGTGACAGAAGCTAATAAGGAGATGGGTGGTGACAGAAGCTAATAAGAAAGGAGAGGGGTGATGACAGAAGCTAATATGGAGAGGAGAGGGGTGGTGACATAAGCTAATAAGGAGAGGAGAGGTGTGGTGACAGAAGCTAATAAGGAGAGGAGAGGGGTGGTGATAAAAGCTAATAAGGACAGGAGAGGGGTGGTGACAGAAGCTAATAAGGAGAGGAGAGGGGTGGTGACAGAAGCCAATGAGGAGAGGAGCGGGGTGGTGACAGAAGCTAATAAGGAGAGGAGAGGGGTGGTGACAGAAGCTAATAAGCAGAGGAGAGGGGTGGTGACAGAAGCTAACAAGGAGAGGAGAGGGGTGGTGACAGAAGCTAATAAGGAGAGGAGAGGGTTGGTGACAGAAGCTAATAAGGAGAGGAGAGGGGTGGTGACAGAAGCTAATAAGGAGAGGAGAGGGGTGGTGACAGAAGCTAATAAGAAAGGAGAGGAGAGGGGTGTTGACAGATGTAAATAAGGAGAGGAGAGGAGAGGGGTGGTGACAGATGCCAATAAGAAAGGAGAGGAGAGGGGTGGTGACAGAAGCCAATAAGGAGAGGAGAGGGGTGGTGACAGAAACTAATAAGGAGAGGAGAGGAGAGGGGTGGTGACAGAAGCTAATAATGAGAGGAGAGGGGTGGTGACAGAAGCTAATAAGGAGAGGAGAGGGGTGGTGACAGAAGCCAATAAGGAGAGGAGCTGGGTGGTGACAGAAGCTAATAAGGAGAGGAGAGGGGTGGTGACAGAAGCCAATAAGGAAAGGAAAGGGGTGGTGACAGAAGCCAATAAGGAGAGGAGAGGGGAGGTGACAGAAGCCAATAAGGAGAGAAAAGGAGAGGGGTGGTGACAGAAGCCAATAAGGAGAGAAGAGGAGAGGGGTGGTGACAGAAGCTAATAAGGAGAGGAGAGGAGAGGGGTGGTGACAGAAGCTAATAAGGAGATGGGTGGTGACAGAAGCTAATAAGAAAGGAGAGGGGTGGTGACAGAAGCTAATATGGAGAGGAGAGGGGTGGTGACATAAGCTAATAAGGAGAGGAGAGGTGTGGTGACAGAAGCTAATAAGGAGAGGAGAGGGGTGGTGATAAAAGCTAATAAGGACAGGAGAGGGGTGGTGACAGAAGCTAATAAGGAGAGGAGAGGGGTGGTGACAGAAGCCAATGAGGAGAGGAGCGGGGTGGTGACAGAAGCTAATAAGGAGAGGAGAGGGGTGGTGACAGAAGCTAATAAGCAGAGGAGAGGGGTGGTGACAGAAGCTAACAAGGAGAGGAGAGGGGTGGTGACAGAAGCTAATAAGGAGAGGAGAGGGTTGGTGACAGAAGCTAATAAGGAGAGGAGAGGGGTGGTGACAGAAGCTAATAAGGAGAGGAGAGGGGTGGTGACAGTAGCTAATAAGAAAGGAGAGGAGAGGGGTGTTGACAGATGTAAATAAGGAGAGGAGAGCGGTGGTTACAGATGCCAATAAGAAAGGAGAGGAGAGGGGTGGTGACAGAAGCCAATAAGGAGAGAAGAGGGGTGGTGACAGAAACTAATAAGGAGAGGAGAGGAGAGGGGTGGTGACAGAAGCTAATAATGAGAGGAGAGGGGTGGTGACAGAAGCTAATAAGGACAGGAGAGGAGAGGGGTGGTGACAGAAGCTAATAAGGAGAGGGGAGGGGTGGTGACAGAAGCTAATAAGGAGAGGGGAGGGGTGGTGACAGAAGCCAATAAGAAAGGAGAGGAGATGGGTGGTGACAGAAGCCAATAAGAAAGGAGAGGAGAGGGGTTGTGAAAGAAGCTAATAAGGAGAGGAGAGGTGTGGTGACAGAAGCCAATAAGAAAGGAGAGGAGAGGTGTGGTGACAGAAGCCAATAAGGAGTGGAGAGGGGTGGTGACAGAAGCTAATAAGGAGAGGAGAGGAGAGGAGAGGGGTGGTGACAGAAGCTAATAAGGAGAGGAGAGGAGAGGGTGGGGTGGGGACAGGAGCTAATAAGCAGAGGAGAGGGGAGGTGACAGAAGCAAATAAGGAGAGGAGAGGGATGGTGACAGAAGCTAATAAGGAGAGGAGAGGAGAGGGGTGTTGACAGAAGCTAATAAGGAGAGGAGAGGAGAGGGTTGGTGACAGATGCCAATAAGGAGAGGAGAGGGGTGGTCACAGAAGCCAATAAGAAAGGAGAGGAGAGGGGTGGTGACAGAAGCTAATAAGGAGAGGAGAGGGGTGGTGACAGAAGCCAATAAGAAAGGAGAGGAAAGGGGTGGTGACAGAAGCCAATAAGGAGAGGAGAGGGGTGGTGACAGAAGCTAATAAGGAGAGGAGAGGGGAGGTGACAGAAGCTAATAAAGAGAGGAGAGGGGATGTGACAGAAGCTAATAAGGAGAGGAGAGGGGTGGTGACAGAAGCTAATAAGAAAGGAGAGGAGAGGGGTGGTGACTGAAGCTAATAAGGAGAGGAGACGGGTGGGGACAGAAGCTAATAAGGAGAGGAGAGGGGTGGTGACAGAAGCTAATAAGGAGAGGAGAGGGGTGGTGACAGAATCTAATAAGGAGAGGAAAGGAGAGGGGTGGGGTGGTGACAGAAGTTAATAAGGAGAGAAGAGGAGAGGGGTGGTGACAGAAGCTAATAAGGAGAGGAGAGGAGAGGGATGGTGACAGAAGCTAATAAGGAGTGGAGAGGAGAGGGGTGTTGACAGAAGCTAATAAGGAGAGGAGAGGGGTGGCGACAGAAGCCAATAAGAAAGGAGAGGAGAGGTGTGGTGACAGAAGCCAATAAGGAGAGGAGAGGGGTGGTGACAGAAGCTAATAAGGAGAGGAGAGGTGTGGTGACAGAAGACAATAAGAAAGGAGAGGAGAGGGGTGGTGACAGAAGCCAATAAGGAGAGGAGAGGGGTGGTGACAGAAGCTAATAAGGAGAGGAGAGCGGTGGTGACAGAATCTAATAAGGAGAGGAAAGGAGAGGGGTGGGGTGGTGACAGAAGTTAATAAGGACAGAAGAGGAGAGGGGTGGTGACAGAAGCTAATAAGGAGAGAAGAGGAGAGGGGTGGTGACAGAAGCTAATAAGGAGAGGAGAGGAGAGGAGAGAGGTGGTGACAGAAGCTAATAAGGAGAGGAGAGGGGTGGTGACAGATGCCAATAAAGAGAGGAGAGGGGTGGTGACAGAAGCCAATAAGAAAGGAGAGGAGAGGGGTGGTGACAGAAGCTAATAAGAAAGGAGAGGGGTGGTGACAGAAGCTAATAAGGAGAGGAGAGGGATGGTGACAGATGCTAATAAGGAAAGGAGAGGAGAGGGGTGGTGACAGAAGCTAATAAGGAGAGGAGAGGGGTGGTGACAGAAGCTAATAAGGAGAGGAGAGGGGTTGTGACAAGCTAATAAGGAGAGGAAAGGGGTGGTGACAGAAGCCAATAAGGAGAGGAGAGGGGTGGTGACAGAAGCTAAAAAGGAGAGGTGAGGGGTGGTGACAGAAGCCAATTAGGAGAGGAGAGGGGTGGTGACAGAAGCTAATAAGGAGGGAGAGGAGAGGGGTGGTGACAGAAGCTAATAAAGAGAGAAGAGGAGAGGGGTGGTGACAGAAGCTAATAAGGAGAGAAGAGGAGAGGGGTGGTGACAGAAGCTAATAAGGAGAGGAGAGGAGAGTAGAGGAGAGAGGTGGTGACAGAAGGTAATAAGGACAGGGGTGGTGACAGAAGCTAATAAGAAAGGAGAGGGGTGGTGACAGAAGCTAATAAGGAGAGGAGAGGGGTGGTGACATAAGCTAATAAGGAGAGGAGAGGTGTGGTGACAGAAGCTAATAAGGAGAGGAAAGGATTGGTGACAGAAGCTAATAAGGAGAGGGGAGGGGTGGTGACAGAAGCCAATAAGAAAGGAGAGGAGATGGGTGGTGACAGAAGCCAATAAGAAAGGAGAGGAGTGGGGTGGTGACAGAAGCTAATAAGGAGAGGAGAGGTGTGGTGACAGAAGACAATAAGAATGTAGAGGAGAGGGGTGGTGACAGAAGCCAATAAGGAGAGGAGAGGGGTGGTGACAAAAGCTAATAAGGAGAGGAGAGGAGAGGGGTGGTGACAGAAGCTAATAAGGAGAGGAGAGGAGAGGGGTGGGGTGGTGACAGAAGCTAATAAGGAGAGGTGAGGAGAGGGGTGGGGACAGAAGCTAATAAGGAGAGGAGAGGAGAGGGATGGTGACAGAAGCTAATAAGGAGTGGAGAGGAGAGGGGTGTTGACAGAAGCCAATAAGGAGAGGAGAGGGGAGGTGACAGAAGCCAATAAGGAGAGAAGAGGAGAGGGGTGGTGACAGAAGCCAATAAGGAGAGAAGAGGAGAGGGGAGGTGACAGAAGCTAATAAGGAGAGGAGAGGGGTGGTGACAGAAGCTAATAAGGAGAGGGGTGGTGACAGAAGCTAATAAGAAAGGAGAGGGGTGGTGACAGAAGCTAATATGGAGAGTAGAGGGTTGGTGACTTAAGCTAATATGGAGAGGAGAGGTGTGGTGACATAAGCTAATAAGGAGAGGAGAGGGGTGGTGACATAAGCTAATAAGGAGAGGAGAGGTGTGGTGACAGAAGCTAATAAGGAGAGGAAAGGATTGGTGACAGAAGCTAATAAGGAGAGGGGAGGGGTGGTGACAGAAGCCAATAAGAAAGGAGAGGAGATGGGTGGTGACAGAAGCCAATAAGAAAGGAGAGGAGTGGGGTGGTGACAGAAGCTAATAAGGAGAGGAGAGGTGTGGTGACAGAAGACAATAAGAATGTAGAGGAGAGGGGTGGTGACAGAAGCCAATAAGGAGAGGAGAGGGGTGGTGACAAAAGCTAATAAGGAGAGGAGAGGAGAGGGGTGGTGACAGAAGCTAATAAGGAGAGGAGAGGGGTGGGGTGGTGACAGAAGCTAATAAGGAGAGGTGAGGAGAGGGGTGGGGACAGAAGCTAATAAGGAGAGGAGAGGAGAGGGATGGTGACAGAAGCTAATAAGGAGTGGAGAGGAGAGGGGTGTTGACAGAAGCCAATAAGGAGAGGAGAGGGGAGGTGACAGAAGCCAATAAGGAGAGAAGAGGAGAGGGGTGGTGACAGAAGCCAATAAGGAGAGAAGAGGAGAGGGGAGGTGACAGAAGCTAATAAGGAGAGGAGAGGAGAGTAGAGGAGAGAGGTGGTGACAGAAGGTAATAAGGACAGGGGTGGTGACAGAAGCTAATAAGAAAGGAGAGGGGTGGTGACAGAAGCTAATAAGGAGAGGAGAGGGGTGGTGACATAAGCTAATAAGGAGAGGAGAGGTGTGGTGACAGAAGCTAATAAGGAGAGGAAAGGATTGGTGACAGAAGCTAATAAGGAGAGGGGAGGGGTGGTGACAGAAGCCAATAAGAAAGGAGAGGAGATGGGTGGTGACAGAAGCCAATAAGAAAGGAGAGGAGTGGGGTGGTGACAGAAGCTAATAAGGAGAGGAGAGGTGTGGTGACAGAAGACAATAAGAATGTAGAGGAGAGGGGTGGTGACAGAAGCCAATAAGGAGAGGAGAGGGGTGGTGACAAAAGCTAATAAGGAGAGGAGAGGAGAGGGGTGGTGACAGAAGCTAATAAGGAGAGGAGAGGAGAGGGGTGGGGTGGTGACAGAAGCTAATAAGGAGAGGTGAGGAGAGGGGTGGGGACAGAAGCTAATAAGGAGAGGAGAGGAGAGGGATGGTGACAGAAGCTAATAAGGAGTGGAGAGGAGAGGGGTGTTGACAGAAGCCAATAAGGAGAGGAGAGGGGAGGTGACAGAAGCCAATAAGGAGAGAAGAGGAGAGGGGTGGTGACAGAAGCCAATAAGGAGAGAAGAGGAGAGGGGAGGTGACAGAAGCTAATAAGGAGAGGAGAGGAGAGGGGTGGTGACAGAAGCTAATAAGGAGAGGGGTGGTGACAGAAGCTAATAAGAAAGGAGAGGGGTGGTGACAGAAGCTAATATGGAGAGTAGAGGGGTGGTGACTTAAGCTAATATGGAGAGGAGAGGTGTGGTGACAGAAGCTAATAAGGAGAGGAGAGGGGTGGTGACAAAAGCTAATAAGGACAGGAGAGGGGTGGTGACAGAAGCTAATAAGGAGAGGAGAGGGGTGGTGACAGAAGCCAATAAGGAGAGGAGCGGGGTGGTGACAGAAGCTAATAAGGAGAGGAGAGGGGTGGTGACAGAAGCTAATAAGCAGAGGAGAGGGGTGGTGACAGAAGCTAACAAGGAGAGGAGAGGGGTGGTGACAGAAGCTAATAAGGAGAGGAGAGGGTTGGTGACAGAAGCTAATAAGGAAAGGAGAGGGGTGGTGACAGAAGCTAATAAGGAGAGGAGAGGGGTGGTGACAGAAGCTAATAAGAAAGGATAGGAGAGGGGTGTTGACAGAAGTAAATAAGGAGAGGAGAGGAGAGGGGTGGTGACAGATGCCAATAAGAAAGGAGAGGAGAGGGGTGGTGACAGAAGCCAATAAGGAGAGGAGAGGGGTGGTGACAGAAACTAATAAGGAGAGGAGAGGAGAGGTGTGGTGACAGAAGCTAATAAGGAGAGGAGAGGGGTGGTGACAGAAGCCAATAAGAAAGGAGAGGAAAGGGGTGGTGACAGAAGCCAATAAGGAGAGGAGAGGGGTGGTGACAGAAGCCAATAAGGAGAGGAGAGGGGTGGTGACAGAAGCTAATAAGGAGAGGAGAGCGGTGGTGACAGAATCTAATAAGGAGAGGAAAGGAGAGGGGTGGGGTGGTGACAGAAGTTAATAAGGAGAGAAGAGGAGAGGGGTGGTGACAGAAGCTAATAAGGAGAGAAGAGGAGAGGGGTGGTGACAGAAGCTAATAAGGAGAGGAGAGGAGAGGAGAGAGGTGGTGACAGAAGCTAATAAGGAGAGGAGAGGGGTGGTGACAGATGCCAATAAAGAGAGGAGAGGGGTGGTGACAGAAGCCAATAAGAAAGGAGAGGAGAGGGGTGGTGACAGAAGCTAATAAGAAAGGAGAGGGGTGGTGACAGAAGCTAATAAGGAGAGGAGAGGGATGGTGACAGATGCTAATAAGGAAAGGAGAGGAGAGGGGTGGTGACAGAAGCTAATAAGGAGAGGAGAGGGGTGGTGACAGAAGCTAATAAGGAGAGGAGAGGGGTTGTGACAAGCTAATAAGGAGAGGAAAGGGGTGGTGACAGAAGCCAATAAGGAGAGGAGAGGGGTGGTGACAGAAGCTAAAAAGGAGAGGTGAGGGGTGGTGACAGAAGCCAATTAGGAGAGGAGAGGGGTGGTGACAGAAGCTAATAAAGAGAGAAGAGGAGAGGGGTGGTGACAGAAGCTAATAAGGAGAGAAGAGGAGAGGGGTGGTGACAGAAGCTAATAAGGAGAGGAGAGGAGAGTAGAGGAGAGAGGTGGTGACAGAAGGTAATAAGGACAGGGGTGGTGACAGAAGCTAATAAGAAAGGAGAGGGGTGGTGACAGAAGCTAATAAGGAGAGGAGAGGGGTGGTGACATAAGCTAATAAGGAGAGGAGAGGTGTGGTGACAGAAGCTAATAAGGAGAGGAAAGGATTGGTGACAGAAGCTAATAAGGAGATGGGAGGGGTGGTGACAGAAGCCAATAAGAAAGGAGAGGAGATGGGTGGTGACAGAAGCCAATAAGAAAGGAGAGGAGTGGGGTGGTGACAGAAGCTAATAAGGAGAGGAGAGGTGTGGTGACAGAAGACAATAAGAATGTAGAGGAGAGGGGTGGTGACAGAAGCCAATAAGGAGAGGAGAGGGGTGGTGACAAAAGCTAATAAGGAGAGGAGAGGAGAGGGGTGGTGACAGAAGCTAATAAGGAGAGGAGAGGAGAGGGGTGGGGTGGTGACAGAAGCTAATAAGGAGAGGTGAGGAGAGGGGTGGGGACAGAAGCTAATAAGGAGAGGAGAGGAGAGGGATGGTGACAGAAGCTAATAAGGAGTGGAGAGGAGAGGGGTGTTGACAGAAGCCAATAAGGAGAGGAGAGGGGAGGTGACAGAAGCCAATAAGGAGAGAAGAGGAGAGGGGTGGTGACAGAAGCCAATAAGGAGAGAAGAGGAGAGGGGAGGTGACAGAAGCTAATAAGGAGAGGAGAGGAGAGGGGTGGTGACAGAAGCTAATAAGGAGAGGGGTGGTGACAGAAGCTAATAAGAAAGGAGAGGGGTGGTGACAGAAGCTAATATGGAGAGTAGAGGGGTGGTGACATAAGCTAATATGGAGAGGAGAGGTGTGGTGACAGAAGCTAATAAGGAGAGGAGAGGGGTGGTGACAAAAGCTAATAAGGACAGGAGAGGGGTGGTGACAGAAGCTAATAAGGAGAGGAGAGGGGTGGTGACAGAAGCCAATAAGGAGAGGAGCGGGGTGGTGACAGAAGCTAATAAGGAGAGGAGAGGGGTGGTGACAGAAGCTAATAAGCAGAGGAGAGGGGTGGTGACAGAAGCTAACAAGGAGAGGAGAGGGATGGTGACAGAAGCTAATAAGGAGAGGAGAGGGTTGGTGACAGAAGCTAATAAGGAAAGGAGAGGGGTGGTGACAGAAGCTAATAAGGAGAGGAGAGAGGTGGTGACAGAAGCTAATAAGAAAGGATAGGAGAGGGGTGTTGACAGAAGTAAATAAGGAGAGGAGAGGAGAGGGGTGGTGACAGATGCCAATAAGAACTGAGAGGAGAGGGGTGGTGACAGAAGCCAATAAGGAGAGCAGAGGGGTGGTGACAGAAACTAATAAGGAGAGGAGAGGAGAGGTGTGGTGACAGAAGCTAAAAAGGAGAGGAGAGGGGTGGTGACAGAAGCTAATAAGGAGAGGAGAGGAGAGGGGTGGTGACAGAAGCTAATAAGGAGAGGGGAGGGGTGGTGACAGAAGCTAATAAGGAGAGGGGAGGGGTGGTGACAGAAGCCAATAAGAAAGGAGAGGAGATGGGTGGTGACAGAAGCCAATAAGAAAGGAGAGGAGAGGGGTGGTGAAAGAAGCTAATAAGGAGAGGAGAGGTGTGGTTACAGAAGCCAATAAGAAAGGAGAGGAGAGGTGTGGTGACAGAAGCCAATAAGGAGTGTAGAGGGGTGGTGACAGAAGCTAATAAGGAGAGGAGAGGAGAGGAGAGGAGAGGGGTGGTGACAGAAGCTAATAAGGAGAGGAGAGGAGAGGGTGGGGTGGGGACAGGAGCTAATAAGGAGAGGAGAGGGGAGGTGACAGAAGCTAATAAGGAGAGGAGAGGGATGGTGACAGAAGCTAATAAGTAGAGGAGAGGAGAGGGGTGTTGACAGAAGCTAATAAGGAGAGGAGAGGAGAGGGTTGGTGACAGAAGCCAATAAGGAGAGGAGAGGGGTGGTCACAGAAGCCAATAAGAAAGGAGAGGAGAGGGGTGGTGACAGAAGCTAATAAGGAGAGGAGAGGGGTGGTGACAGAAGCCAATAAGAAAGGAGAGGAAAGGGGTGGTGACAGAAGCCAATAAGGAGAGGAGAGGGGTGGTGACAGAAGCTAATAAGGAGAGGAGAGGGGAGGTGACAGAAGCTAATAAAGAGAGGAGAGGGGTGGTGACAGAAGCTAATAAGGAGAGGAGAGGGGTGGTGACAGAAGCTAATAAGAAAGGAGAGGAGAGGGGTGGTGACAGAAGCTAATAAGGAGAGGAGATGGGTGGTGACAGAAGCTAATATGGAGAGGAGAGGGGTGGTGACAGAAGCTAATAAGGAGAGGAGAGGGGTGGTGACAGAATCTAATAAGGAGAGGAAAGGAGAGGGGTGGGGTGGTGACAGAAGTTAATAAGGAGAGAAGAGGAGAGGGGTGGTGACAGAAGCTAATAAGGAGAGGAGAGGAGAGGGATGGTGACAGAAGCTAATAAGGAGTGGAGAGGAGAGGGGTGTTGACAGAAGCTAATAAGGAGAGGAGAGGGGTGGTGACAGAAGCCAATAAGAAAGGAGAGGAGAGTGGTGGTGACAGAAGCTAATAAGGAGAGGAGAGGTGTGGTGACAGAAGACAATAAGAAAGGAGAGGAGAGGGGTGGTGACAGAAGCCAATAAGGAGAGGAGAGGGGTGGTGACAGAAGCTAATAAGGAGAGGAGAGCGGTGGTGACAGAATCTAATAAGGAGAGGAAAGGAGAGGGGTGGGGTGGTGACAGAAGTTAATAAGGAGAGAAGAGGAGAGGGGTGGTGACAGAAGCTAATAAGGAGAGAAGAGGAGAGGGGTGGTGACAGAAGCTAATAAGGAGAGGAGAGGAGAGGAGAGAGGTGGTGACAGAAGCTAATAAGGAGAGGAGAGGGGTGGTGACAGATGCCAATAAAGAGAGGAGAGGGGTGGTGACAGAAGCCAATAAGAAAGGAGAGGAGAGGGGTGGTGACAGAAGCTAATAAGAAAGGAGAGGGGTGGTGACAGAAGCTAATAAGGAGAGGAGAGGGATGGTGACAGATGCTAATAAGGAAAGGAGAGGAGAGGGGTGGTGACAGAAGCTAATAAGGAGAGGAAAGGAGAGGGGTGGGGTGGTGACAGAAGTTAATAAGGAGAGAAGAGGAGAGGGGTGGTGACAGAAGCTAATAAGGAGAGAAGAGGAGAGGGGTGGTGACAGAAGCTAATAAGGAGAGGAGAGGAGAGGAGAGAGGTGGTGACAGAAGCTAATAAGGAGAGGAGAGGGGTGGTGACAGATGCCAATAAAGAGAGGAGAGGAGAGGGGTGGTGACAGAAGCTAATAAGGAGAGGGGAGGGGTGGTGACAGAAGCTAATAAGGAGAGGGGAGGGGTGGTGACAGAAGCCAATAAGAAAGGAGAGGAGATGGGTGGTGACAGAAGCCAATAAGAAAGGAGAGGGGTGGTGACAGAAGCTAATAAGGAGAGGAGAGGGATGGTGACAGATGCTAATAAGGAAAGGAGAGGAGAGGGGTGGTGACAGAAGCTAATAAGGAGAGGAAAGGAGAGGGGTGGGGTGGTGACAGAAGTTAATAAGGAGAGAAGAGGAGAGGGGTGGTGACAGAAGCTAATAAGGAGAGAAGAGGAGAGGGGTGGTGACAGAAGCTAATAAGGAGAGGAGAGGAGAGGAGAGAGGTGGTGACAGATGCCAATAAAGAGAGGAGAGGAGAGGGGTGGTGACAGAAGCCAATAAGAAAGGAGAGGAGAGGGGTGGTGACAGAAGCTAATAAGAAAGGAGAGGGGTGGTGACAGAAGCTAATAAGGAGAGGAGAGGGATGGTGACAGATGCTAATAAGGAAAGGAGAGGAGAGGGGTGGTGACAGAAGCTAATAAGGAGAGGAGAGGGGTGGTGACAGAAGCTAATAAGGAGAGGAGAGGGGTTGTGACAAGCTAATAAGGAGAGGAGAGGGGTGGTGACAGAAGCCAATAAGGAGAGGAGAGGGGTGGTGACAGAAGCTAAAAAGGAGAGGAGAGGGGTGGTGACAGAAGCCAATTAGGAGAGGAGAGGGGTGGTGACAGAAGCTAATAAGGAGGGAGAGGAGAGGGGTGGTGACAGAAGCTAATAAGGAGAGAAGAGGAGAGGGGTGGTGACAGAAGCTAATAAGGAGAGAAGAGGAGAGGGGTGGTGACAGAAGCTAATAAGGAGAGGAGAGGAGAGTAGAGGAGAGAGGTGGTGACAGAAGGTAATAAGGAGAGGGGTGGTGACAGAAGCTAATAAGAAAGGAGAGGGGTGGTGACAGAAGCTAATAAGGAGAGGAGAGGGGTGGTGACATAAGCTAATAAGGAGAGGAGAGGTGTGGTGACAGAAGCTAATAAGGAGAGGAAAGGGTTGGTCACAGAAGCTAATAAGGAGAGGGGAGGGGTGGTGACAGAAGCCAATAAGAAAGGAGAGGAGATGGGTGGTGACAGAAGCCAATAAGAAAGGAGAGGAGTGGGGTGGTGACAGAAGCTAATAAGGAGAGGAGAGGTGTGGTGACAGAAGACAATAAGAATGTAGAGGAGAGAGGTGGTGACAGAAGCTAATAAGGAGAGGAGAGGGGTGGTGACAGATGCCAATAAAGAGAGGAGAGGGGTGGTGACAGAAGCCAATAAGAAAGGAGAGGAGAGGGGTGGTGACAGAAGCTAATAAGAAAGGAGAGGGGTGGTGACAGAAGCCAATAAGGAGAGGAGAGGGATGGTGACAGAAGCTAATAAGGAGAGGAGAGGAGAGGGGTGGTGACAGAAGCTATTAAGGAGAGGAGAGGAGAGGGGTGGGGTGGTGAAAGAAGCTAATAAGGAGAGGTGAGGAGAGGGGTGGTGACAGAAGCTAATAAGGAAAGGAGAGGAGAGGGGTGGTGACAGAAGCCAATTAGGAGAGGAGAGGGGTGGTGACAGAAGCTAATAAGGAGGGAGAGGAGAGGGGTGGTGACAGAAGCTAATAAGGAGAGAAGAGGAGAGGGGTGGTGACAGAAGCTAATAAGGAGAGGAGAGGAGAGTAGAGGAGAGAGGTGGTGACAGAAGGTAATAAGGAGAGGGGTGGTGACAGAAGCTAATAAGAAAGGAGAGGGGTGGTGACAGAAGCTAATAAGGAGAGGAGAGGGGTGGTGACATAAGCTAATAAGGAGAGGAGAGGTGTGGTGACAGAAGCTAATAAGGAGAGGAAAGGGTTGGTGACAGAAGCTAATAAGGAGAGGGGAGGGGTGGAGACAGAAGCCAATAAGAAAGGAGAGGAGTGGGGTGGTGACAGAAGCTAATAAGGAGAGGAGAGGTGTGGTGACAGAAGACAATAAGAATGTAGAGGAGAGGGGTGGTGACAGAAGCCAATAAGGAGAGGAGAGGGGTGGTGACAAAAGCTAATAAGGAGAGGAGAGGAGAGGGGTGGTGACAGAAGCTAATAAGGAGCGGAGAGGGGTGGGGTGGTGACAGAAGCTAATAAGGAGAGGTGAGGAGAGGGGTGGGGACAGAAGCTAATAAGGAGAGGAGAGGAGAGGGATGGTGACAGAAGCTAATAAGGAGTGGAGAGGAGAGGGGTGTTGACAGAAGCTAATAAGGAGAGGAGAGGGGTGGTGACAGAAGCCAATAAGAAAGGAGAGGAGAGGGGTGGTGACAGAAGCTAATAAGGAGAGGAGAGGTGTGGTGACAGAAGACAATAAGAAAGGAGAGGAGAGGGGTGGTGACAGAAGCCAATAAGGAGAGGAAAGGGGTGGTGACAGAAGCCAATAAGGAGAGGAGAGGGGTGGTGACAGAAGCTAATAAGGAGAGGAGAGGGGTGGTGACAGAATCTAATAAGGAGAGGAAAGGAGAGGGGTGGGGTGGTGACAGAAGTTAATAAGGAGAGAAGAGGAGAGGGGTGGTGACAGAAGCTAATAAGGAGAGAAGAGGAGAGGGGTGGTGACAGAAGCTAATAAGGAGAGGAGAGGAGAGAGGTGGTGACAGAAGCTAATAAGGAGAGGAGAGGAGTGGTGACAGATGCCAATAAAGAGAGGAGAGGGGTGGTGACAGAAGCCAATAAGAAACGAGAGGAGAGGGGTGGTGACAGAAGCTGATAAGAAAGGAGAGGGGTGGTGACAGAAGCTAATAAGGAGAGGAGAGGGATGGTGACAGATGCTAATAAGGAAAGGAGAGGAGAGGGGTGGTGACAGAAGCTAATAAGGAGAGGAGAGGGGTGGTGACAGAAGCTAATAAGGAGAGGAGAGGGGTTGTGACAAGCTAATAAGGAGAGGAAAGGGGTGGTGACAGAAGCCAATAAGGAGAGGAGAGGGGTGGTGACAGAAGCTAAAAAGGAGAGGAGAGGGGTGGTGACAGAAGCCAATTAGGAGAGGAGAGGGGTGGTGACAGAAGCTAATAAGGAGGGAGAGGAGAGGGGTGGTGACAGAAGCTAATAAGGAGAGAAGAGGAGAGGGGTGGTGACAGAAGCTAATAAGGAGAGAAGAGGAGAGGTGTGATGACAGAAGCTAATAAGGAGAGGAGAGGAGAGTAGAGAAGAGAGGTGGTGACAGAAGGTAATAAGGAGAGGGGTGGTGACAGAAGCTAATAAGAAAGGAGAGGGGTGGTGACAGAAGCTAATAAGGAGAGGAGAGGGGTGGTGACATAAGCTAATAAGGAGAGGAGAGGTGTGGTGACAGAAGCTAATAAGGAGAGGAAAGGGTTGGTGACAGAAGCTAATAAGGAGAGGAGAGGGGTGGTAACAGAAGACAATAAGGAGAGGAGTGGGGTAGTGACAGAAGCTAATAAGGAGAGGAGAGGGGTGGTGACAGAAGTTAATAAAGAGAGGAGAGGGGTGGTGACAGAAGCTAATAAGGAGAGGAGAGGGGTGGTGACAGAAGCCAATAAGGAGAGGAGCGGGGTGGTGACAGAAGCTAATAAGGAGAGGAGAGGGATGGTGACAGAAGCCAATAAGGAGAGGAGAGGGGTGGTGACAGAAGCCAATAAGGAGAGGAGAGGGATGGTGACAGAAGCTAATAAGAAAGGAGAGGGGTGGTGACAGAAGCCAATAAGGAGAGGAGAGGGTTGGTGATAGAAGCTAATAAGGAGAGAAGAGGAGAGGGGTGGTGACAGAAGCCAATAAGGAGAGAAGAGGAGAGGGGTGGTGACCGAAGCTAATAAGGAGAGTAGAGGAGAGGGGTGGTGACAGAAGCTAATAAGGAGAGGGGTGGTGACAGAAGCTAATAAGAAAGGAGAGGGGTGGTGACAGAAGCTAATAAGGAGAGGAGAGGGGTGGTGACAGAAGCCAATAAGGAGAGGAGCGGGGTGGTGACAGAGCCTAATAAGGAGAGGAGAGGGGTGGTGACAGAAGCTAATAAGCAGAGGAGAGGGGTGGTGACAAAAGCTAATAAGGACAGGAGAGGGGTGGTGACAGAAGCTAATAAGGAGAGGAGAGGGGTGGTGACAGAAGCCAATAAGGAGAGGAGCGGGGTGGTGACAGAGCCTAATAAGGAGAGGAGAGGGGTGGTGACAGAAGCTAATAAGCAGAGGAGAGGGGTGGTGACAGAAGCTAATAAGGAGAGGAGAGGGGTGGTGACAGAAGCTAATAAGGAGTGGAGAGGGGTGGTGACAGAAGCTAATAAGGAGAGGAGAGGAGAGGGGTGGTGACAGAAGGCAATAAGGAGAGGAGAGGGGTGGTGACAGAAGCTAATAAGGAGAGGAGAGGGGTGGTGACAGAAGCTAATAAGGAGAGGGGAGGGGTGGTGACAGAAGCTAATAAGAAAGGAGAGGAGAGGGGTGGTGACAGAAGTAAATAAGGAGAGGAGAGGAGAGGGGTAGTGACAGATGCCAATAAGAAAGGAGAAGAGAGGGGTGGTGACAGAAGCCAATAAGGAGAGGAGAGGGGTGGTGACAGAAACTAATAAGGAGAGGAGAGGGGTGGTGACAGAAGCTAATAAGGAGAGGAGAGGGGTGGTGACAGAAGCTAATAAGGAGAGGAGAGGGGTGGTGACAGAAGCTAATAAGGAGAGGAAAGGAGAGGCGTGGTGACAGAAGCTAATAAGGAGAGGGGAGGGGTGGTGACAGAAGCTAATAAGGAGAGGGGAGGGGTGGTGACAGAAGCCAATAAGAAAGGAGAGGAGATGGGTGGTGACAGAAGCCAATAAGAAAGGAGAGGAGAGGGGTGGTGAAAGAAGCTAATAAGGAGAGGAAAGGTGTGGTGACAGAAGCCAATAAGAAAGGAGAGGAGAGGTGTGGTGACAGAAGCCAATAAGGAAAGGAGAGGGGTGGTGACAGAAGCTAATAAGGTGAGGAGAGGAGAGGAGAGGGGTGGTGACAGAAGCTAATAAGGAGAGGAGAGGGGTGGGGTGGGGACAGAAGCTAATAAGGAGAGGAGAGGAGAGGGGTGGTGACAGAAGCTAATAAGGAGAGGAGAGGGGTGGTGGCAGAAGCTAATAAGGAGAGGATAGGAGAGGGGTGGTGACAGAAAGTAAAGAGGAGAGGAGAGGGGTGGAGACAGAAGCTAATAAGGAGAGGAGAGGGGTAGTGACAGAAGCTAATAAGGAGAGGAGAGGGGTGGTGACAGAAGCTAATAAGGAAAGGAGAGGAGAGGGGTGGTGACAGAAGCTAATAAGGAAAGGAGAGGAGAGGGGTGGTGACAGAAGCTAATAAGGAGAGGAGAGGGATGGTGACAGATGCTAATAAGGAAAGGAGAGGAGAGGGGTGGTGACAGAAGCTAATAAGGAGAGGAGAGGGGTGGTGACAGAAGCTAATAAGGAGAGGAGAGGGGTTGTGACAAGCTAATAAGGAGAGGAGAGGGGTGGTGACAAGCTAATAAGGAGAGGAGAGGGGTGGTGACAGAAGCTAATAAGGAGAGGGGTGGTGACAGAAGCCAATAAAGAGAGGAGAGGGGTGGTGACAGAAGCTAATAAGGAGAGGAGAGGAGTGGTGAAAGAAGCTAATAAGGAGAATAGAGGGGTGGTGACAGAAGCTAATAAGGAGAGGGGAGGAGAGGAGTGGTGACAGATGCCAATAAGGAGAGGAGAGGGGTGGTGACAGAAGCTAATATGGAGAGGAGAGGGGTGGTGACAGAATCTAATAAGGAGAGGAGAGGGGTGGTGACAGAAGCTAATAAGGAGAGGAGAGGGGTGGTGACAGAAGCTAATAAGGAGAGGAGCGGGGTGGTGACAGAAGCTAATAAGGAGAGGAGAGGGGTGGTGACAGAAACTAATAAGGAGAGGAGAGGAGAGGGGTGGTGACAGCAGCTTATAAGAAAGGAGAGGGGTGGTGACAGAAGCTAATAAGGAGAGGAGAGGGATGGTGACAGATGCTAATAAGGAACGGAGAGGAGAGGGGTGGTGAAAGAAGCTAATAAGAAAGGAGAGGGGTGGTGACAGGAGCTAATAAGGAGAGGAGAGGGGTGGTGACAGAAGCTAATAAGGAGAGGAGAGGGGTTGTGACAAGCTAATAAGGAGAGGAAAGGGGTGGTGACAGAAGCCAATAAGGAGAGGAGAGGGGTGGTGACAGAAGCTAATAAGGAGAGGAGAGGGGTGGTGACAGAAGCCAATTAGGAGAAGAGAGGGGTGGTGACAGAAGCTAATAAGGAGAGAAGAGGAGAGGGGTGGTGACAGAAGCTAATAAGGAGAGAAGAGGAGAGGGGTGGTGACAGAAGCTAATAAGGAGAGAAGAGGAGAGGGGTGGTGACAGAAGCTAATAAGGAGAGGAGAGGAGAGGAGAGAGGTGATTACAGAAGGTAATAAGAAGAGGGGTGGTGACAGAAGCTAATAAGAAAGGAGAGGGGTGGTGACATAAGCTAATAAGGAGAGGAGAGGTGTGGTGACAGAAGCTAATAAGGAGAGGAAAGGGTTGGTGACAGAAGCTAATAAGGAGAGGAGAGGGGTGGTGACAGAAGCCAATAAGGAGAGGAGTGGGGTGGTGACAGAAGCTAATAAGGAGAGGAGAGGGGTGGTGACAGAACCTAATAAGGAGAGGAGAGGGGTGGTGACAGAAGCCAATAAGGAGAGGAGCGGGGTGGTGACAGAAGCTAATAAGGAGAGGAGAGTGGTGGTGACAGAAGCCAATAAGGAAAGGAGAGGGGTGGTGACAGAAGCCAATAAGGAGAGGAGAGGGGTGGCGACAGAAGCCAATAAGGAGAGGAGAGGAGAGGGATGGTGACAGAAGCTAATAAGAAAGGAGAGGGGTGGTGACAGAAGCCAATAAGGAGAGGAGAGGGTTGGTGACAGAAGCTAATAAGGAGAGAAGAGGAGAGGGGTGGTGACAGAAGCCAATAAGGAGAGAAGTAGAGAGGGGTGGTGACAGAAGCTAATAAGGAGAGGAGAGGAGAGGGGTGGTGACAGAAGCTAATAAGGAGAGGGGTGGTGACAGAAGCTAATAAGAAAGGAGAGGGGTGGTGACAGAAGCTAATAAGGAGAGGAGAGGGGTGGTGACAGAAGCCAATAAGGAGAGGAGCGGGGTGGTGACAGAGCCTAATAAGGAGAGGAGAGGGGTGGTGACAGAAGCTAATAAGCAGAGGAGAGGGGTGGTGACAAAAGCTAATAAGGACAGGAGAGGGGTGGTGACAGAAGCTAATAAGGAGAGGAGAGGGGTGGTGACAGAAGCCAATAAGGAGAGGAGCGGGGTGGTGACAGAGCCTAATAAGGAGAGGAGAGGGGTGGTGACAGAAGCTAATAAGCAGAGGAGAGGGGTGGTGACAGAAGCTAATAAGGAGAGGAGAGGGGTGGTGACAGAAGCTAATAAGGAGTGGAGAGGGGTGGTGACAGAAGCTAATAAGGAGAGGAGAGGAGAGGGGTGGTGACAGAAGGCAATAAGGAGAGGAGAGGGGTGGTGACAGAAGCTAATAAGGAGAGGAGAGGGGTGGTGACAGAAGCTAATAAGGAGAGGGGAGGGGTGGTGACAGAAGCTAATAAGAAAGGAGAGGAGAGGGGTGGTGACAGAAGTAAATAAGGAGAGGAGAGGAGAGGGGTGGTGACAGATGCCAATAAGAAAGGAGAGGAGAGGGGTGGTGACAGAAGCCAATAAGGAGAGGAGAGGGGTGGTGACAGAAACTAATAAGGAGAGGAGAGGGGTGGTGACAGAAGCTAATAAGGAGAGGAGAGGGGTGGTGACAGAAGCTAATAAGGAGAGGAGAGGGGTGGTGACAGAAGCTAATAAGGAGAGGAAAGGAGAGGCGTGGTGACAGAAGCTAATAAGGAGAGGGGAGGGGTGGTGACAGAAGCTAATAAGGAGAGGGGAGGGGTGGTGACAGAAGCCAATAAGAAAGGAGAGGAGATGGGTGGTGACAGAAGCCAATAAGAAAGGAGAGGAGAGGGGTGGTGAAAGAAGCTAATAAGGAGAGGAAAGGTGTGGTGACAGAAGCCAATAAGAAAGGAGAGGAGAGGTGTGGTGACAGAAGCCAATAAGGAAAGGAGAGGGGTGGTGACAGAAGCTAATAAGGTGAGGAGAGGAGAGGAGAGGGGTGGTGACAGAAGCTAATAAGGAGAGGAGAGGGGTGGGGTGGGGACAGAAGCTAATAAGGAGAGGAGAGGAGAGGGGGTGGTGACAGAAGCTAATAAGGAGAGGAGAGGGGTGGTGGCAGAAGCTAATAAGGAGAGGATAGGAGAGGGGTGGTGACAGAAAGTAAAGAGGAGAGGAGAGGGGTGGAGACAGAAGCTAATAAGGAGAGGAGAGGGGTAGTGACAGAAGCTAATAAGGAGAGGAGAGGGGTGGTGACAGAAGCTAATAAGGAAAGGAGAGGAGAGGGGTGGTGACAGAAGCTAATAAGGAAAGGAGAGGAGAGGGGTGGTGACAGAAGCTAATAAGGAGAGGAGAGGGATGGTGACAGATGCTAATAAGGAAAGGAGAGGAGAGGGGTGGTGACAGAAGCTAATAAGGAGAGGAGAGGGGTGGTGACAGAAGCTAATAAGGAGAGGAGAGGGGTTGTGACAAGCTAATAAGGAGAGGAGAGGGGTGGTGACAAGCTAATAAGGAGAGGAGAGGGGTGGTGACAGAAGCTAATAAGGAGAGGGGTGGTGACAGAAGCCAATAAAGAGAGGAGAGGGGTGGTGACAGAAGCTAATAAGGAGAGGAGAGGAGTGGTGAAAGAAGCTAATAAGGAGAATAGAGGGGTGGTGACAGAAGCTAATAAGGAGAGGGGAGGAGAGGAGTGGTGACAGATGCCAATAAGGAGAGGAGAGGGGTGGTGACAGAAGCTAATATGGAGAGGAGAGGGGTGGTGACAGAATCTAATAAGGAGAGGAGAGGGGTGGTGACAGAAGCTAATAAGGAGAGGAGAGGGGTGGTGACAGAAGCTAATAAGGAGAGGAGCGGGGTGGTGACAGAAGCTAATAAGGAGAGGAGAGGGGTGGTGACAGAAACTAATAAGGAGAGGAGAGGAGAGGGGTGGTGACAGCAGCTTATAAGAAAGGAGAGGGGTGGTGACAGAAGCTAATAAGGAGAGGAGAGGGATGGTGACAGATGCTAATAAGGAACGGAGAGGAGAGGGGTGGTGAAAGAAGCTAATAAGAAAGGAGAGGGGTGGTGACAGGAGCTAATAAGGAGAGGAGAGGGGTGGTGACAGAAGCTAATAAGGAGAGGAGAGGGGTTGTGACAAGCTAATAAGGAGAGGAAAGGGGTGGTGACAGAAGCCAATAAGGAGAGGAGAGGGGTGGTGACAGAAGCTAATAAGGAGAGGAGAGGGGTGGTGACAGAAGCCAATTAGGAGAAGAGAGGGGTGGTGACAGAAGCTAATAAGGAGAGAAGAGGAGAGGGGTGGTGACAGAAGCTAATAAGGAGAGAAGAGGAGAGGGGTGGTGACAGAAGCTAATAAGGAGAGAAGAGGAGAGGGGTGGTGACAGAAGCTAATAAGGAGAGGAGAGGAGAGGAGAGAGGTGATTACAGAAGGTAATAAGAAGAGGGGTGGTGACAGAAGCTAATAAGAAAGGAGAGGGGTGGTGACATAAGCTAATAAGGAGAGGAGAGGTGTGGTGACAGAAGCTAATAAGGAGAGGAAAGGGTTGGTGACAGAAGCTAATAAGGAGAGGAGAGGGGTGGTGACAGAAGCCAATAAGGAGAGGAGTGGGGTGGTGACAGAAGCTAATAAGGAGAGGAGAGGGGTGGTGACAGAACCTAATAAGGAGAGGAGAGGGGTGGTGACAGAAGCCAATAAGGAGAGGAGCGGGGTGGTGACAGAAGCTAATAAGGAGAGGAGAGTGGTGGTGACAGAAGCCAATAAGGAAAGGAGAGGGGTGGTGACAGAAGCCAATAAGGAGAGGAGAGGGGTGGCGACAGAAGCCAATAAGGAGAGGAGAGGAGAGGGATGGTGACAGAAGCTAATAAGAAAGGAGAGGGGTGGTGACAGAAGCCAATAAGGAGAGGAGAGGGTTGGTGACAGAAGCTAATAAGGAGAGAAGAGGAGAGGGGTGGTGACAGAAGCCAATAAGGAGAGAAGTAGAGAGGGGTGGTGACAGAAGCTAATAAGGAGAGGAGAGGAGAGGGGTGGTGACAGAAGCTAATAAGGAGAGGGGTGGTGACAGAAGCTAATAAGAAAGGAGAGGGGTGGTGACAGAAGCTAATAAGGAGAGGAGAGGGGTGGTGACATAAGCTAATAAGGAGAGGAGAGGAGAGGTGTGGTGACAGAAGCTAATAAGGAGAGGAGAGGGGTGGTGACAAAAGCTAATAGGACAGGAGAGGGGTGGTGACCAAAGCTAATAAGGAGAGGAGAGGGGTGGTGACAGAAGCCAATAAGGAGAGGAGCGGGGTGGTGACAGAAGCTAATAAGGAGAGGAGAGGGGTGGTGACAGAAGCTAATAAGCAGAGGAGAGGGGTGGTGACAGAAGCTAATAAGGAGAGGAGAGGGGTGGTGAGAGAAGCTAATAAGGAGAGGAGAGGGGTGGTGACAGAAGCTAAAAAGGAGAGGAGAGGAGAGGGGTGGTGACAGAAGGTAATAAGGAGAGGAGAGGGGTGGTGACAGAAGCTAATAAGGAGAGGAGAGGGGTGGTGACAGAAGCTAATAAGGAGAGGGGAGGGGTGGTGACAGAAGCTAATAAGAAAGGAGAGGAGAGGGGTGGTGACAGAAGTAAATAAGGAGAGGAGAGGAGAGGGGTGGTGACAGATGCCAATAAGAAAGGAGAGGAGAGGGGTGGTGACAGAAGCCAATAAGGAGAGGAGAGGGGTGGTGACAGAAACTAATAAGGAGAGGAGAGGAGAGGGGTGGTGACAGAAGCTAATAAGGAGAGGAGAGGGGTGGTGACAGAAGCTAATAAGGAGAGGAGAGGGGTGGTGACAGAAGCTAATAAGGAGAGGAAAGGAGAGGGGTGGTGACAGAACCTAATAAGGAGAGGGGAGGGGTGGTGACAGAAGCTAATAAGGAGAGGGGAGGGGTGGTGACAGAAGCCAATAAGAAAGGAGAGGAGATCGGTGGTGACAGAAGCCAATAAGAAAGGAGAGGAGAGGTGTGGTGACAGAAGCCAATAAGAAAGGAGAGGAGCGGTGTGGTGACAGAAGCCAATAAGGAAAGGAGAGGGGTGGCGACAGAAGCTAATAAGGAGAGGAGAGGAGAGGAGAGGAGACGAGAGGGGTGGTGACAGAAGCTAATAAGGAGAGGAGAGGGGTGGGGTGGGGACAGAAGCTAATAAGGAGAGGAGAGGGGTGGTGACAGAAGCTAATAAGGAGAGGAGAGGGGTGGTGACAGAAGCTAATAAGGAGAGGAGAGGGGTGGTGGCAGAAGCTAATAAGGAGAGGATAGGAGAGGGGTGGTGACAGAAAGTAAAGAGGAGAGGAGTGGGGTGGAGACAGAGCTAATAATGAGAGGAGAGGGGTAGTGACAGAAGCTAATAAGGAGAGGAGAGGGGTGGTGACAGAAGCTAATAAGGAAAGGAGAGGAGAGGGGTGGTGACAGAAGCTAATAAGGAAAGGAGAGGAGAGGGTGGTGACAGAAGCTATTAAGGAGAGGAGAGGGATGGTGACAGATGCTAATAAGGAAAGGAGAGGAGAGGGGTGGTGACAGAAGCTAATAAGGAGAGGAGAGGGGTGGTGACAGAAGCTAATAAGGAGAGGAGAAGGGTTGTGACAAACTAATAAGGAGAGGAGAGTGGTGGTGACAAGCTAATAAGGAGAGGAGAGGGGTGGTGACAGAAGCTAATAAGGAGAGGGGTGGTGACAGAAGCCAATAAAGAGACGAGAGGGGTGGTGACAGAAGCTAATAAGGAGAGGAGAGGGGTGGTGAAAGAAGCTAATAAGGAGAATAGAGGGGTGGTGACAGAAGCTAATAAGGAGAGGGAAGGAGAGCAGTGGTGACAGATGCCAATAAGGAGAGGAGAGGGGTGGTGACAGAAGCTAATAAGGAGAGGAGAGCAGTGGTGACAGAATCTAATAAGGAGAGGAGAGGGGTGGTGACAGAAGCCAATAAGGAGAGGAGAGGGGTGGTGACAGAAGCTAATAAGGAGAGGAGCGGGGTGGTGACAGAAGCTAATAAGGAAAGGAGAGGGGTGGTGACAGAAGCTAATAAGGAGAGGAGAGGGGTGGTGACAGAAGCTAATAAGGAGAGGAGAGGGGTGGTGACAGAAGCTAATAAGGAGAGGATAGGAGAGGGGTGTTGACATAAAGTAAAGAGGAGAGGAGATGAGTAGTGACAGAAGCTAATAAGGAGAGGAGAGGGGTAGTGACAGAAGCTAACAAGGAGAGGAGAGGGGTGGTGACAGAAGCTAATAAGGAAAGGAGAGGAGAGGGGTGGTGACAGAAGCTAATAAGGAAAGGAGAGGAGAGGTGTGGTGACAGAAGCTAATAAGGAGAGGAGAGGGATGATGACAGATGCTAATAAGGAAAGGAGAGGAGAGGGGTGGTGACAGAAGCTAATAAGGAGAGGAGAAGGGTGGTGACAGAAGCTAATAAGGAGAGGAGAGGGGTTGTGACAAGCTAATAAGGAGAGGAGAGGGGTGGTGACAGAAGCTAATAAGGAGAGGAAAGGGGTGGTGACAGAAGCTAATAAGGAGAGGGGAGGAGAGGGGTGGTGACAGAAGCCAATAAGGAGAGGAGAGGGGTGGTGACAGAAGCCTATAAGGAGAGGAGCGGGGTGGTGACAGAAGCTAATAAGGATAGGAGAGGTGTGGGGACAGAAGCTAATAAGCAGAGGAGAGGGGTGGTGACTGAAGCTAATAAGGAGAGGAGAGGGGTGGTGACTGAAGCTAATAAGGAGAGGAGAGGGGTGGTGACAGAAGATAATAAGGAGAGGAGAGGAGAGGGGTGGTGACAGAAGGTAATAAGGAGAGGAGAGGGGTGGTGACAGAAGCTAATAAGTAGAGGAGAGGGGTGGTGACAGAAGCTAATAAGGAGAGGGGAGGGGTGGTGACAGAAGCTAATAAGAAAGGAGAGGAGAGGGGTGGTGACAGAAGTAAATAAGGAGAGGAGAGGGGTGGTGACACATGCCAATAAGAAAGGAGAGGAGAGGGGTGGTGACAGAAGCCAATAAGGAGAGGAGAGGGGTGGTGACAGAAGCTAATAAGGAGAGGAGAGGCGAGGGGTGGTGACAGAAGCCAATAAGAAAGGAGAGGAGATGGGTGGTGACAGAAGCCAATAAGAAAGGAGAGGAGAGGGGTGGTGAAAGAAGCTAATAAGGAGAGGAGAGGTGTGGTGACAGAAGCCAATAAGAAAGGAGAGGAGAGGTGTGGTGACAGAAGCCAATAAGGAGAGGAGAGGGGTGGTGACAGAAGCTAATAAGGAGAGGAGAAGAGAGGAGAGGAGAGGGGTGGTGACAGAAGCTAATAAGGAGAGGAGAGTGGTGGGGACAGAAGCTAATAAGGAGAGGAGAGGAGAGGGGTGGTGACAGAAGCTAATAAGGAGAGGAGAGCGGTTGTGACAGAAGCTAATAAGGAGAGGAGAGGGGTGGTGGCAGAAGCTAATAAGGAGAGGATAGGAGAGGGGTGGTGATAGAAAGTAAAGAGGAGAGGAGAGGGGTGGAGACAGAAGCTAATAAGGAGAGGAGAGTGGTAGTGACAGAAGCTAATAAGGAGAGGAGAGGGGTGGTAACAGAAGCTAATAAGGACAGGAGAGGAGAGGGGTGGTGACAGAATGTAAAGAGGAGAGGAGAGGAGTAGTGACAGAAGCTAATAAGGAGAGGAGAGGGGTAGTGACAGAAGCTAATATGGAGAGGAGAGGGGTGGTGACAGAAGCTAATAAGGAAAGGAGAGGGGAGGGGTGGTGACAGAAGCTAATAAGGAAAGGAGAGGAGAGGTGTGGTGACAGAAGCTAATAAGGAGAGGAGAGGGATGGTGACAGATGCTAATAAGGAAAGGAGAGGGGAGGGGTGGTGACAGAAGCTAATAAAGAGAGGAGAGGGGTGGTGACAGAAGCTAATAAGGAGAGGCGAGGGGTTGTGACAAGCTAATAAGGAGAGGAGAGGGGTGGTGACAAGCTAATAAGGAGAGGAGAGGGGTGGTGACAGAAGCTAATAAGGAGAGGGGAGGAGAGGGGTGGTGACAGAAGCCAATAAGGAGAGGAGAGGGGTGGTGACAGAAGCTAATAAGGAGAGGAGAGGGGTGGTGAAAGAAGCTAATAAGGAAAATAGAGGGGTGGTGACAGAAGCTAATAAGGAGAGGGGAGGAGAGGAGTGGTGACAGATGCCAATAATGAGAGGAGAGGGGTGGTGACAGAAGCTAATAAGGAGAGGAGAGGGGTGGTGACAGAATCTAATAAGGAGAGGGGTGGGGTGGGGACAGAAGCTAATAAGGAGAGGAGAGGAGAGGGGAGGTGACAGAAGCTAATAAGGAGAGGAGAGGGATGGTGCTATAAGCTAATAAGGAGAGGAGAGGAGAGGGGTGTTGACAGAAGCTAATAAGGAGAGGAGAGGGGTGGTGACAGAAGCCAATAAGAAAGGAGAGGAGAGGGGTGGTGACAGAAGCTAATAAGGAGAGGAGATGGGTGGTGACAGAATCCACTAAGAAAGGAGAGGAAAGGGGTGGTGACAGAAGCTAATAAGGAGAGGAGAAGGGTGGTGACAGAAGCCAATAAGAAAGGAGAGGAGAGGGGTGGTGACAGAAGCTAATAAGGAGAGGAGAGGGGAGGAAACAGAAGCTAATAAGGAGAGGAGAGGGGTGGTGACAGAAGTTAATAAGGAGAGGAGAGGGGTGGTGACAGAAGCTAATAAGGAGAGGAGAGGAGAGGGGTGGTGACATAAGCTAATAAGGAGAGGAGAGGGGTGGTGACTGAAGCTAATAAGGAGAGGAGAGGGGTGGTGACAGAAGCTAATAAGGAGAGGAGAGGAGAGGGGTGGTGACAGAAGCTAAAAAGGAGAGGAGAGGGGTGGTGACAGAAGCTAATAAGGAGAGGAGAGGGGTGGTGACAGAAGCTAATAAGGAGTGGAGAGGGGTGGTGACAGAAGCTAATAAGGAGAGGAGAGGGGTGGTGACAGAAGCTAATAAGGAGAGGAGAGGAGAGGGGTGGTGACTGAAGCTAATAAGGAGAGGAGAGGGGTGGTGACAGAAGCTAATAAGGAGAGGAGAGGGGTGGTGACAGAAGCTAATAAGGAGAGTAGAGGAGAGGGGTGGTGACAGAAGCTAATAAGGAGAGGAGAGGGGTGTTCACAGAAGCTAATAAGGAGAGGGGAGGGGTGGTGACAGAAGCCAATAAGAAAGGAGAGGAGATGGGTGGTGACAGTAGCCAATAAGAAAGGAGAGGAAAGTGGTGGTGGCAGAAGCTAATAAGGAGAGGAGAAGGGTGGTGACATAAGCTAATAAGGAGAGGAGAGGTGTGGTGACAGAAGCTAATAAGGAGAGGAAAGGGTTGGTGACAGAAGCTAATAAGGAGAGGAGAGGGGTGGTGACAGAAGCCAATAAGGAGAGGAGAGGGGTGGTGACAGAAGCCAATAAGGAGAGGAGAGGGGTGGTGACAGAAGCCAATAAGGAGAGGAGAGGAGAGGGATGGTGACAGAAGCTAATAAGAAAGGAGAGGGGTGGTGACAGAAGCTAATAAGGAGAGAAGAGGAGAGGGGTGATGACAGAAGCCAATAAGGAGAGAAGAGGAGAGGGGTGGTGACAGAAGCTAATAAGGAGTGGAGAGGAGAGGGGTGGTGACAGAAGCTAATAAGGAGAGGGGTGGTGACAGAAGCTAATAAGAAAGGAGAGGTGTGGTGACAGAAGCCAATAAGGAGAGGTGCGGGGTGGTGACAGAAGCTAATAAGGAGAGGAGAGGGGTGGTGACAGAAGCTAATAAGAAGAGGAGAGGGGTGGTGACAGAAGCTAATAAGGAGAGGAGAAGGGTGGTGACAGAAGCTAATAAGGAGAGGAGAGGGGTGGTGACAGAAGCTAATAAGGAAAGGAGAGGAGAGGGGTGGTGACAGAAGCCAATAAGGAGAGGAGAGGGATGGTGACAGAAGCTAATAAGGAGAGAAGAGGAGAGGGGTGGTGAGAGAAGCCAATAAGGAGAGAAGAGGAGAGGGGTGGTGACAGAAGCTAATAAGAAGGGGAGAGGAGAGGGGTGGTGAAAGAAGCTAATAAGGAGAGTGGTGGTGACAGAAGCTAATAAGAAAGGAAAGGGGTGGTGACAGAAGCTAATAAGGAGAGGAGAGGGGTGGTGACATAAGCTAATAAGGAGAGGAGAGGTGTGGTGACAGAAGCTAATAAGGAGAGGAGAGGGGTGGTGACAAAAGCTAATAAGGACATGAGAGGGGTGGTGACAGAAGCTAATAAGGAGAGGAGAGGGGTGGTGACAGAAGCCAATAAGGAGAGGAGCGGGGTGGTGACAGAAGCTAATAAGTAGAGGAGAGGGGTGGTGACAGAAGCTAATAAGTAGAGGAGAGGGGTGGTGACAGAAGCTAATAAGGAGAGGAGAGGGGTGGTGACAGAAGCTAATAAGGAGAGGAGAGGGGTGGTGACAGAAGGTAATAAGGAGAGGAGAGGGGTGGTGACAGAAGCTAATAAGGAGAGGAGAGAGGTGGTGACAGAAGCTAATAAGGAGAGGTGAGGAGAGGGGTGGTGACAGAAGCTAATAAGGAGAGGAGAGGAGAGGGATGGTGACAGAAGCTAATAAGGAGTGGAGAGGAGAGGGGTGTTGACAGAAGCTAATAAGGAGAGGAGAGGGGTGGTGACAGAAGCCAATAAGAAAGGAGAAGAAAGCGGTGGTGACAGAAGCCAATAAGGAGAGGAGAGGGGTGGTGACAGAAGCCAATAAGGAGAGGAGAGGGGAGGTGACAGAAGCTAATAAGGAGAGGAAAGGGGTGGTGACAGAAGCTAATAAGGAGAGGAGAGGGGTGGTGACAGAAGCCAATAAGATAGGAAAGGAGAGGGGTGGTGACAGAAGCTAATAAGGAGAATAGACGGGTGGTGACAGAAGCTAATAAGGAGAGGAGAGGGGTGGTGACAGAAGCTAATAAGGAGAGGAGAGGGGTGGAGACAGAAGCTAATAAGGAGACGAGATGGGTGGTGACAGAAGCTAATAAGGAGAGGAGAGGGGTGGTGTCAGCAGCTTATAAGGAGAGGAGAGGGGTGGTGGCAGAAGCTAATAAGGAGAGGATAGGAGAGGGGTGGTGACAGAAAGTAAAGAGGAGAGGAGAGGGGTGGTGACAGAAGCTAATAAGGAGAGGAAAGGGGTGGTGACAGAAGCCAATAAGGAGAAGAGCGGGGTGGTGACAGAAGCTAATAAGGAGAGGAGAGGGGTGGTGACAGAAGCTAATAAGTAGAGGAGAGGGGTGGTGACAGAAGCTAATAAGGAGAGGAGAGGGGTGGTGACAGAAGCTAATAAGGAGAGGAGAGGGGTTGTGACTGAAGCTAATAAGGAGAGGAGAGGAGAGGGGTGGTGACAGAAGGTAATAAGGAGAGGAGAGGGGTGGTGACAAGCCAATAAGGAGAGGAGAGGGGATTTGACAGAAGCTAATAATGAGAGGAAAGGGGTGGTGACAGAAGCTAATAAGGAGAGGAGAGGGGTGGTGACATAAGCCAATAAGATAGGAAAGGAGAGGGGTGGTGACTGAAGCTAATAAGGAGAGGAGATGGGTGGTGACAGAAGCTAATAAGGAGAGGAGAGGGGTGGTGACAGAAGCTAATAAGGAGAGTAGAGGGGTGGTGACAGAAGCTAATAAGGAGAGGAGAGGGGTGGTGACAGAAGCTAATAAGGAGACGAGAGGGGTGGTGACAGAAGCTAATAAGGAGAGGAGACGGGTGGTGACAGAAGCTAATAAGGAGAGGAGAGGTGTGGTGACCGAAGCTAATAAGGAGAGGAGAGGGGTGGTGACAGAAGCCAATAAGAAAGGAGAGGAGATCAGTGGTAACAGAAGCTAATAAGGAGAGATGACGGGTGCTGACAGAAGCTAATAAGGAGAGGAGAGGGGTGGTGACAGAAGCTAATAAGGAGAGGAGAGCGATGGTGACAGAAGCTAATAAGGAGAGGAGAGGGGTGTTGACAGAAGCTAATAAGGAGAGGAGAGGAGAGGGGTGGTGACAGATGCCAATAAGGAGAGGAGAGAGGTGGTGACAGAAGCCAATAAGAAAGGAGAGGAGAGGGGTGGTGACAGAAGCTAATAAGGAGAGGAGAGGGGTGGTGACAGAAACCAATAAGAAAGGAGACGAAAGGGGTGGTGACAGAAGCCAATAAGGAGAGGAGAGGGGAGGTGACAAAAGCTAATAAGGAGAGGAGAGGTGTGGTGACCGAAGCTAATAAGGAGAGGAGAGGGGAGGTGACAGAAGCTAATAAGGAGAGGAGAGGTGTGGTGACCGAAGCTAATAAGGAGAGGAGAGGGGTGGTGACAGAAGCCAATAAGAAAGGAGAGGAGATCAGTGGTAACAGAAGCTAATAAGGAGAGGAGACGGGTGGTGACAGAAGCTAATAAGGAGAGGAGAGGGGTGGTGACAGAAGCTAATAAGGAGAGGAGAGGGGTGGTGACAGAAGCTAATAAGGAGAGGAGAGGGGTGGTGACAGAAGTTAATAAGGAGAGGAGAGGGGTGGTGACAGAAGCTAATAAGGAGAGGAGAGGAGAGGGGTGGTGACAGAAGCTAATAAGGAGAGGAGAGGGGTGGTGACAGAAGCTAATAAGGAGAGGAGAGGGGTGGTGACAGAAGCTAATAAGGAGAGGAGAGCAGAGGGGTGGTGACAGAAGCTAATAAGGAGAGGAGAGGGGTGGTGACAGAAGCTGATAAGGAGAAGGGAGGGGTGGTGACAGAAGCCAATAAGAAAGGAGAGGTGATGGGTGGTGACAGAAGCCAATAAGAAAGGAGAGGAGAGGGGTGGTGACAGAAGCTAATAAGGAGAGGAGAGGTGTGGTGACAGAAGCTAATAAGGAGAGGAGAGTTGTGGTGAAAGAAGCCAATAAGAAAGGAGAGGAGAGGGGTGGTGACAGAAACTAATAAGGAGAGGAGAGGGGTGGTGACAGAAGCTAATAAGGAGAGGAGAGGGGTGGTGACAGAAGTTAATAAGGAGAGGAGAGGGGTGGTGACAGAAGCTAATAAGGAGAGGAGAGGAGAGGGGTGGTGACAGAAGCTAATAAGGAGAGGAGAGGTGTATTGACAGAAGCTAATAAGGAGAGGAGAGGGGTGGTGACAGAAGCTAATAAGGAGAGGAGAGGGGTGGTGACAGAAGCTAATAAGGAGAGGGGAGGGGTGGTGACAGAAGCCAATAAGACAGGAGAGGAGATGGGTGGTGACAGAAGCCAATAAGAAAGGAGAGGAGAGGGGTGGTGACAGAAGCTAATAAGGAGAGGAGAGGTGTGGTGACAGAAGACAATAAGAAAGGAGAGGAGAGGGGTGGTGACAGAAGCCAATAAGGAGAGGAGAAAGGTGGTGACAGAAGCTAATAAGGAGAGGACAGCGCTGTAGCTAGACAGCAGTGCTCCCAGTGCAGCACTGCCGCCCCTCTCACTGACTCTCCGACCCCCCCCCCCCCCGAGCGCTCACCCTACCTTCCGACGGCAGGAGGGAGGTCGGGATCTTCCACCGATATTCAATGTCCAGCGCGCACCACAGCCAGAGGTCTCTATCTGCAGACCTCCGGCACAGAAAAGTGTGTGCCCGGTGCCGCTGGAGGATGGCGCCAGGTGCACATGACCCCTCAGCCCCCCCCTATTTGCGGCCCTGGAGATGAGAGGAGAGGGGTGGTGACAGAAGCTAATAAGGAGAGGAGAGGAGAGGGGTGGGGTGGTGACAGAAGCTAATAAGGAGAGGTGAGGAGAGGGGTGGTGACAGAAGCTAATAAGGAGAGGAGAGGAGAGGGATGGTGACAGAAGCTAATAAGGAGTGGAGAGGAGAGGGGTGTTGACAGAAGCTAATAAGGAGAGGAGAGGGGTGGTGACAGAAGCTAATAAGGAGAGGAGAGGAGAGGGGTGGTGACAGAAGCTAATAAGGAGAGGAGAGGAGAGGGGTGGTGACAGAAGCTAATAAGGAGAGGAGAGGGGTGGTGACAGAAGCTAATAAGGAGAGGGGAGGGGTGGTGACAGAAGCCAATAAGAAAGGAGAGGAGATGGGTGGTGACAGAAGCCAAAACGAAAGGAGAGGAGAGGGGTGGTGACAGAAGCTAATAAGGAGAGGAGAGGTGTGGTGACAGAAGACAATAAGAAAGGAGAGGAGAGGGGTGGGGACAGAAGCCAATAAGGAGAGGAGAGGGGTGGTGACAGAAGCTAATAAGGAGAGGAGAGGAGAGGGGTGGTGACAGAAGCTAATAAGGAGAGGTGAGGAGAGGGGTGGGGTGGTGACAGAAGCTAATAAGGAGAGGTGAGGAGAGGGGTGGTGACAGAAGCTAATAAGGAGAGAAGAGGAGATGGATGGTGACAGAAGCTAATAAGGAGTGGAGAGGAGAGTAGTGTTGACAGAAGCTAATAAGGAGAGGAGAGGGGTGGTGACAGAAGCCAATAAGAAAGGAGAGGAAAGGGGTGATGACAGAAGCCAATAAGGAGAGGAGAGGGGTGGTGACAGAAGCAAATAAGGAGAGGAGAGGGGAGGTGACAGAAGCCAATAAGATAGGAAAGGAGAGGGGTGGTGACAGAAGCTAATAAGGAGAGGAGACGGGTGGTGACAGAAGCTAATAAGGAGAGGAGAGGGGTGGTGACAGAAGCTAATAAGGAGACGAGAGGGGTGGTGATAGAAGCTAATAAGGAGAGGAGAGGGGTGGTGACAGAAGCTAATAAGGAGAGGAGAGGGGGGTGGCAGAAGCTAATAAGGAGAGGATAGGAGAGGGGTGGTGACAGAAAGTAAAGAGGAGAGGAGAGGGGTGGTGACAGAAGCTAATAAGGAGAGGAGAGGGGTGGTGACAGAAGCCAATAAGGAGAGGAGCGGGGTGGTGACAGAAGCTAATAAGGAGAGGAGAGGGGTGGTGACAGAAGCTAATAAGTAGAGGAGAGGGGTGGTGACAGAAGCTAATAAGGAGAGGAGAGGAGTGGTGACAGAAGCTAATAAGGAGAGGAGAGGGGTGGTGACAGAAGGTAATAAGGAGAGGAAAGGGGTGGTGACAGAAGCTAATAAGGAGAGGAGAGGGGTGGTGACAGAAGCTAATAAGGAGAGTGGAGGGGTGGTGACAGAAGCTAATAAGAAAGGAGAGGAGAGGGGTGGTGACAGAAGTAAATAAGGAGAGGAGAGGAGAGGGGTGGTGACAGATGCCAATAAGAAAGGAGAGGAGATCGGTGGTGACAGAAACTAATAAGGAGAGGAGAGGGGTGTTGACAGAAGCTAACAAGGAGAGGAGAGGGGTGGTGACAGAAGCTAATAAGGAGAGGAGAGGGGTGGTGACAGAAGCTAATAAGGAGAGGAGAGGAGAGGGGTGGTGACAGAAGCTAAGAAGGAGAGGGGAGGGGTGGTGACAGAAGCTAATAAGGAGAGGGGAGGGGTGGTGACAGAAGCCAATAAGAAAGGAGAGGAGATGGGTGGTGACAGAAGCCAATAAGAAAGGAGAGGAGAGGGGTGGTGAAAGAACCTAATAAGGAGAGGAGAGGTGTGGTGACAGAAGCCAATAAGAAAGGAGAGGAGATGTGTGGTGACAGAAGCCAATAAGGAGAGGAGAGGGGTGGTGACAGAAGCCAATAAGGAGAGGAGAGGGGAGGTGACAGAAGCTAATAAGGAGAGGAAAGGGGTGGTGACAGAAGCTAATAAGGAGAGGAGAGGGGTGGTGACAGAAGCCAATAAGATAGGAAAGGAGAGGGGTGGTGACAGAAGTTAATAAGGAGAGGAGACGGGTGGTGACAGAAGCTAATAAGGAGAGGAGAGGGGTGGTGACAGAAGCTAATAAGGAGAGGAGAGGGGTGGTGACAGAAGCTAATAAGGAGACGAGAGGGGTGGTGACAGAAGCTAATAAGGAGAGGAGAGGGGTGGTGACAGAAGCTAATAAGGAGAGGAGAGGGGTGGTGGCAGAAGCTAATAAGGAGAGGATAGGAGAGGGGTGGTGACAGAAAGTAAAGAGGAGAGGAGAGGGGTGGTGACAGAAGCTAATAAGGAGAGGAGAGGGGTGAAGACAGAAGCCAATAAGGAGAGGAGCGGGGTGGTGACAGAAGCTAATAAGGAGAGGAGAGGGGTGGTGACAGAAGCTAATAAGGAGAGGAGAGGGGTGGTGACAGAAGCTAATAAGGAGAGGAGAGGGGTGGTGACAGAAGCTAATAAGGAGAGGAGAGGGGTGGTGACAGAAGCCAATAAGAAAGGAGAGGAGAGGGGTGGTGACAGAAGCCAATAAGAAAGGAGAGGAGAGGGGTGGTGACAGAAGCTAATAAGGAGAGGAGAGGTGTGGTGACAGAAGACAATAAGAAAGGAGAGGAGAGGGGTGGTGACAGAAGCCAATAAGGAGAGGAGAGGGGTGGTGACAGAAGCTAATAAGGAGAGGACAG
This sequence comes from Taudactylus pleione, assembly GCA_031769625.1. Taxonomy (NCBI): domain Eukaryota; kingdom Metazoa; phylum Chordata; class Amphibia; order Anura; family Myobatrachidae; genus Taudactylus; species Taudactylus pleione. The sequence goes on from JAUIMM010003493.1 coordinate 38,300, forward strand.
CGCTGTAGCTAGACGGCAGTGCGCCAGTGCAGCACTGCCGCCACTCTCACTGACTCTCCGACCCCCCCCCCCCGAGTGCTCACCCTACCTTCCGACGGGAGGAGGGAGGGCAGGATCTTCCACCGATATTCAATGTCCGGCGCGCACCACAGCCGGAGGTCTCTATCTGCAGACCTCTGGCACAGAAAAGTGTGTGCCCGGTGCCGCTGGAGGATGGAGCCAGGTGCACATGACCCCTCAGCCCCCCCCTAGTTGCGGCCCTGGAGATGAGAGGAGAGGGGTGGTGACAGAAGTTAACAAGGAGAGGAGAGGGGTGGTGACAGAAGCTAATAAGGAGAGGAGAGGAGAGGGGTGGTGACAGAAGCTAATAAGGAGAGGAGAGGGGTGGTGACAGAAGCTAATAAGGAGAGGAGAGGGGTGGTGACAGAAGCTAATAAGGAGAGGAGAGCAGAGGGGTGGTGACAGAAGCTAATAAGGAGAGGAGAGGGGTGGTGACAGAAGCTGATAAGGAGAAGGGAGGGGTGGTGACAGAAGCCAATAAGAAAGGAGAGGTGATGGGTGGTGACAGAAGCCAATAAGAAAGGAGAGGAGAGGGGTGGTGACAGAAGCTAATAAGGAGAGGAGAGGTGTGGTGACAGAAGCTAATAAGGAGAGGAGAGTTGTGGTGAAAGAAGCCAATAAGAAAGGAGAGGAGAGGGGTGGTGACAGAAACTAATAAGGAGAGGAGAGGGGTGGTGAAAGAAGCTAATAAGGAAAATAGAGGGGTGGTGACAGAAGCTAATAAGGAGAGGGGAGGAGAGGAGTGGTGACAGATGCCAATAATGAGAGGAGAGGGGTGGTGACAGAAGCTAATAAGGAGAGGAGAGGGGTGGTGACAGAATCTAATAAGGAGAGGGGTGGGGTGGGGACAGAAGCTAATAAGGAGAGGAGAGGAGAGGGGAGGTGACAGAAGCTAATAAGGAGAGGAGAGGGATGGTGCTAGAAGCTAATAAGGAGAGGAGAGGAGAGGGGTGTTGACAGAAGCTAATAAGGAGAGGAGAGGGGTGGTGACAGAAGCCAATAAGAAAGGAGAGGAGAGGGGTGGTGACAGAAGCTAATAAGGAGAGGAGATGGGTGGTGACAGAATCCACTAAGAAAGGAGAGGAAAGGGGTGGTGACAGAAGCTAATAAGGAGAGGAGAAGGGTGGTGACAGAAGCCAATAAGAAAGGAGAGGAGAGGGGTGGTGACAGAAGCTAATAAGGAGAGGAGAGGGGAGGAAACAGAAGCTAATAAGGAGAGGAGAGGGGTGGTGACAGAAGTTAATAAGGAGAGGAGAGGGGTGGTGACAGAAGCTAATAAGGAGAGGAGAGGAGAGGGGTGGTGACATAAGCTAATAAGGAGAGGAGAGGGGTGGTGACTGAAGCTAATAAGGAGAGGAGAGGGGTGGTGACAGAAGCTAATAAGGAGAGGAGAGGAGAGGGGTGGTGACAGAAGCTAAAAAGGAGAGGAGAGGGGTGGTGACAGAAGCTAATAAGGAGAGGAGAGGGGTGGTGACAGAAGCTAATAAGGAGTGGAGAGGGGTGGTGACAGAAGCTAATAAGGAGAGGAGAGGGGTGGTGACAGAAGCTAATAAGGAGAGGAGAGGAGATGGGTGGTGACTGAAGCTAATAAGGAGAGGAGAGGGGTGGTGACAGAAGCTAATAAGGAGAGGAGAGGGGTGGTGACAGAAGCTAATAAGGAGAGTAGAGGAGAGGGGTGGTGACAGAAGCTAATAAGGAGAGGAGAGGGGTGTTCACAGAAGCTAATAAGGAGAGGGGAGGGGTGGTGACAGAAGCCAATAAGAAAGGAGAGGAGATGGGTGGTGACAGTAGCCAATAAGAAAGGAGAGGAAAGTGGTGGTGGCAGAAGCTAATAAGGAGAGGAGAAGGGTGGTGACATAAGCTAATAAGGAGAGGAGAGGTGTGGTGACAGAAGCTAATAAGGAGAGGAAAGGGTTGGTGACAGAAGCTAATAAGGAGAGGAGAGGGGTGGTGACAGAAGCCAATAAGGAGAGGAGAGGGGTGGTGACAGAAGCCAATAAGGAGAGGAGAGGGGTGGTGACAGAAGCCAATAAGGAGAGGAGAGGAGAGGGATGGTGACAGAAGCTAATAAGAAAGGAGAGGGGTGGTGACAGAAGCTAATAAGGAGAGAAGAGGAGAGGGGTGATGACAGAAGCCAATAAGGAGAGAAGAGGAGAGGGGTGGTGACAGAAGCTAATAAGGAGTGGAGAGGAGAGGGGTGGTGACAGAAGCTAATAAGGAGAGGGGTGGTGACAGAAGCTAATAAGAAAGGAGAGGTGTGGTGACAGAAGCCAATAAGGAGAGGTGCGGGGTGGTGACAGAAGCTAATAAGGAGAGGAGAGGGGTGGTGACAGAAGCTAATAAGAAGAGGAGAGGGGTGGTGACAGAAGCTAATAAGGAGAGGAGAAGGGTGGTGACAGAAGCTAATAAGGAGAGGAGAGGGGTGGTGACAGAAGCTAATAAGGAAAGGAGAGGAGAGGGGTGGTGACAGAAGCCAATAAGGAGAGGAGAGGGATGGTGACAGAAGCTAATAAGGAGAGAAGAGGAGAGGGGTGGTGAGAGAAGCCAATAAGGAGAGAAGAGGAGAGGGGTGGTGACAGAAGCTAATAAGGAGGGGAGAGGAGAGGGGTGGTGAAAGAAGCTAATAAGGAGAGTGGTGGTGACAGAAGCTAATAAGAAAGGAAAGGGGTGGTGACAGAAGCTAATAAGGAGAGGAGAGGGGTGGTGACATAAGCTAATAAGGAGAGGAGAGGTGTGGTGACAGAAGCTAATAAGGAGAGGAGAGGGGTGGTGACAAAAGCTAATAAGGACATGAGAGGGGTGGTGACAGAAGCTAATAAGGAGAGGAGAGGGGTGGTGACAGAAGCCAATAAGGAGAGGAGCGGGGTGGTGACAGAAGCTAATAAGTAGAGGAGAGGGGTGGTGACAGAAGCTAATAAGTAGAGGAGAGGGGTGGTGACAGAAGCTAATAAGGAGAGGAGAGGGGTGGTGACAGAAGCTAATAAGGAGAGGAGAGGGGTGGTGACAGAAGGTAATAAGGAGAGGAGAGGGGTGGTGACAGAAGCTAATAAGGAGAGGAGAGAGGTGGTGACAGAAGCTAATAAGGAGAGGTGAGGAGAGGGGTGGTGACAGAAGCTAATAAGGAGAGGAGAGGAGAGGGATGGTGACAGAAGCTAATAAGGAGTGGAGAGGAGAGGGGTGTTGACAGAAGCTAATAAGGAGAGGAGAGGGGTGGTGACAGAAGCCAATAAGAAAGGAGAAGAAAGCGGTGGTGACAGAAGCCAATAAGGAGAGGAGAGGGGTGGTGACAGAAGCCAATAAGGAGAGGAGAGGGGAGGTGACAGAAGCTAATAAGGAGAGGAAAGGGGTGGTGACAGAAGCTAATAAGGAGAGGAGAGGGGTGGTGACAGAAGCCAATAAGATAGGAAAGGAGAGGGGTGGTGACAGAAGCTAATAAGGAGAATAGACGGGTGGTGACAGAAGCTAATAAGGAGAGGAGAGGGGTGGTGACAGAAGCTAATAAGGAGAGGAGAGGGGTGGAGACAGAAGCTAATAAGGAGACGAGATGGGTGGTGACAGAAGCTAATAAGGAGAGGAGAGGGGTGGTGTCAGCAGCTTATAAGGAGAGGAGAGGGGTGGTGGCAGAAGCTAATAAGGAGAGGATAGGAGAGGGGTGGTGACAGAAAGTAAAGAGGAGAGGAGAGGGGTGGTGACAGAAGCTAATAAGGAGAGGAAAGGGGTGGTGACAGAAGCCAATAAGGAGAAGAGCGGGGTGGTGACAGAAGCTAATAAGGAGAGGAGAGGGGTGGTGACAGAAGCTAATAAGTAGAGGAGAGGGGTGGTGACAGAAGCTAATAAGGAGAGGAGAGGGGTGGTGACAGAAGCTAATAAGGAGAGGAGAGGGGTTGTGACTGAAGCTAATAAGGAGAGGAGAGGAGAGGGGTGGTGACAGAAGGTAATAAGGAGAGGAGAGGGGTGGTGACAAGCCAATAAGGAGAGGAGAGGGGATTTGACAGAAGCTAATAATGAGAGGAAAGGGGTGGTGACAGAAGCTAATAAGGAGAGGAGAGGGGTGGTGACATAAGCCAATAAGATAGGAAAGGAGAGGGGTGGTGACTGAAGCTAATAAGGAGAGGAGATGGGTGGTGACAGAAGCTAATAAGGAGAGGAGAGGGGTGGTGACAGAAGCTAATAAGGAGAGTAGAGGGGTGGTGACAGAAGCTAATAAGGAGAGGAGAGGGGTGGTGACAGAAGCTAATAAGGAGACGAGAGGGGTGGTGACAGAAGCTAATAAGGAGAGGAGACGGGTGGTGACAGAAGCTAATAAGGAGAGGAGAGGTGTGGTGACCGAAGCTAATAAGGAGAGGAGAGGGGTGGTGACAGAAGCCAATAAGAAAGGAGAGGAGATCAGTGGTAACAGAAGCTAATAAGGAGAGATGACGGGTGGTGACAGAAGCTAATAAGGAGAGGAGAGGGGTGGTGACAGAAGCTAATAAGGAGAGGAGAGCGATGGTGACAGAAGCTAATAAGGAGAGGAGAGGGGTGTTGACAGAAGCTAATAAGGAGAGGAGAGGAGAGGGGTGGTGACAGATGCCAATAAGGAGAGGAGAGGGGTGGTGACAGAAGCCAATAAGAAAGGAGAGGAGAGGGGTGGTGACAGAAGCTAATAAGGAGAGGAGAGGGGTGGTGACAGAAACCAATAAGAAAGGAGACGAAAGGGGTGGTGACAGAAGCCAATAAGGAGAGGAGAGGGGAGGTGACAAAAGCTTATAAGGAGAGGAGAGGTGTGGTGACCGAAGCTAATAAGGAGAGGAGAGGGGAGGTGACAGAAGCTAATAAGGAGAGGAGAGGTGTGGTGACCGAAGCTAATAAGGAGAGGAGAGGGGTGGTGACAGAAGCCAATAAGAAAGGAGAGGAGATCAGTGGTAACAGAAGCTAATAAGGAGAGGAGACGGGTGGTGACAGAAGCTAATAAGGAGAGGAGAGGGGTGGTGACAGAAGCTAATAAGGAGAGGAGAGGGGTGGTGACAGAAGCTAATAAGGAGAGGAGAGGGGTGGTGACAGAAGTTAATAAGGAGAGGAGAGGGGTGGTGACAGAAGCTAATAAGGAGAGGAGAGGAGAGGGGTGGTGACAGAAGCTAATAAGGAGAGGAGAGGGGTGGTGACAGAAGCTAATAAGGAGAGGAGAGGGGTGGTGACAGAAGCTAATAAGGAGAGGAGAGCAGAGGGGTGGTGACAGAAGCTAATAAGGAGAGGAGAGGGGTGGTGACAGAAGCTGATAAGGAGAAGGGAGGGGTGGTGACAGAAGCCAATAAGAAAGGAGAGGTGATGGGTGGTGACAGAAGCCAATAAGAAAGGAGAGGAGAGGGGTGGTGACAGAAGCTAATAAGGAGAGGAGAGGTGTGGTGACAGAAGCTAATAAGGAGAGGAGAGTTGTGGTGAAAGAAGCCAATAAGAAAGGAGAGGAGAGGGGTGGTGACAGAAACTAATAAGGAGAGGAGAGGGGTGGTGACAGAAGCTAATAAGGAGAGGAGAGGGGTGGTGACAGAAGTTAATAAGGAGAGGAGAGGGGTGGTGACAGAAGCTAATAAGGAGAGGAGAGGAGAGGGGTGGTGACAGAAGCTAATAAGGAGAGGAGAGGTGTGGTGACAGAAGCTAATAAGGAGAGGAGAGGGGTGGTGACAGAAGCTAATAAGGAGAGGAGAGGGGTGGTGACAGAAGCTAATAAGGAGAGGGGAGGGGTGGTGACAGAAGCCAATAAGAAAGGAGAGATGGGTGGTGACAGAAGCCAATAAGAAAGGAGAGGAGAGGGGTGGTGACAGAAGCTAATAAGGAGAGGAGAGGTGTGGTGACAGAAGACAATAAGAAAGGAGAGGAGAGGGGTGGTGACAGAAGCCAATAAGGAGAGGAGAAAGGTGGTGACAGAAGCTAATAAGGAGAGGACAGCGCTGTAGCTAGACAGCAGTGCTCCCAGTGCAGCACTGCCGCCCCTCTCACTGACTCTCCGACCCCCCCCCCCCGAGCGCTCACCCTACCTTCCGACGGCAGGAGGGAGGTCGGGATCTTCCACCGATATTCAATGTCCAGCGCGCACCACAGCCGGAGGTCTCTATCTGCAGACCTCCGGCACAGAAAAGTGTGTGCCCGGTGCCGCTGGAGGATGGCGCCAGGTGCACATGACCCCTCAGCCCCCCCCTATTTGCGGCCCTGGAGATGAGAGGAGAGGGGTGGTGACAGAAGCTAATAAGGAGAGGAGAGGAGAGGGGTGGGGTGGTGACAGAAGCTAATAAGGAGAGGTGAGGAGAGGGGTGGTGACAGAAGCTAATAAGGAGAGGAGAGGAGAGGGATGGTGACAGAAGCTAATAAGGAGTGGAGAGGAGAGGGGTGTTGACAGAAGCTAATAAGGAGAGGAGAGGGGTGGTGACAGAAGCTAATAAGGAGAGGAGAGGAGAGGGGTGGTGACAGAAGCTAATAAGGAGAGGAGAGGAGAGGGGTGGTGACAGAAGCTAATAAGGAGAGGAGAGGGGTGGTGACAGAAGCTAATAAGGAGAGGGGAGGGGTGGTGACAGAAGCCAATAAGAAAGGAGAGGAGATGGGTGGTGACAGAAGCCAAAACGAAAGGAGAGGAGAGGGGTGGTGACAGAAGCTAATAAGGAGAGGAGAGGTGTGGTGACAGAAGACAATAAGAAAGGAGAGGAGAGGGGTGGGGACAGAAGCCAATAAGGAGAGGAGAGGGGTGGTGACAGAAGCTAATAAGGAGAGGAGAGGAGAGGAGAGGGGTGGTGACAGAAGCTAATAAGGAGAGGTGAGGAGAGGGGTGGGGTGGTGACAGAAGCTAATAAGGAGAGGTGAGGAGAGGGGTGGTGACAGAAGCTAATAAGGAGAGAAGAGGAGATGGATGGTGACAGAAGCTAATAAGGAGTGGAGAGGAGAGTAGTGTTGACAGAAGCTAATAAGGAGAGGAGAGGGGTGGTGACAGAAGCCAATAAGAAAGGAGAGGAAAGGGGTGATGACAGAAGCCAATAAGGAGAGGAGAGGGGTGGTGACAGAAGCAAATAAGGAGAGGAGAGGGGAGGTGACAGAAGCCAATAAGATAGGAAAGGAGAGGGGTGGTGACAGAAGCTAATAAGGAGAGGAGAGGGGTGGTGACAGAAGCTAATAAGGAGACGAGAGGGGTGGTGATAGAAGCTAATAAGGAGAGGAGAGGGGTGGTGACAGAAGCTAATAAGGAGAGGAGAGGGGGGTGGCAGAAGCTAATAAGGAGAGGATAGGAGAGGGGTGGTGACAGAAAGTAAAGAGGAGAGGAGAGGGGTGGTGACAGAAGCTAATAAGGAGAGGAGAGGGGTGGTGACAGAAGCCAATAAGGAGAGGAGCGGGGTGGTGACAGAAGCTAATAAGGAGAGGAGAGGGGTGGTGACAGAAGCTAATAAGTAGAGGAGAGGGGTGGTGACAGAAGCTAATAAGGAGAGGAGAGGGGTGGTGACAGAAGCTAATAAGGAGAGGAGAGGGGTGGTGACAGAAGGTAATAAGGAGAGGAAAGGGGTGGTGACAGAAGCTAATAAGGAGAGGAGAGGGGTGGTGACAGAAGCTAATAAGGAGAGGGGAGGGGTGGTGACAGAAGCTAATAAGAAAGGAGAGGAGAGGGGTGGTGACAGAAGTAAATAAGGAGAGGAGAGGAGAGGGGTGGTGACAGATGCCAATAAGAAAGGAGAGGAGATCGGTGGTGACAGAAACTAATAAGGAGAGGAGAGGGGTGTTGACAGAAGCTAACAAGGAGAGGAGAGGGGTGGTGACAGAAGCTAATAAGGAGAGGAGAGGGGTGGTGACAGAAGCTAATAAGGAGAGGAGAGGAGAGGGGTGGTGACAGAAGCTAAGAAGGAGAGGGGAGGGGTGGTGACAGAAGCTAATAAGGAGAGGGGAGGGGTGGTGACAGAAGCCAATAAGAAAGGAGAGGAGATGGGTGGTGACAGAAGCCAATAAGAAAGGAGAGGAGAGGGGTGGTGAAAGAAGCTAATAAGGAGAGGAGAGGTGTGGTGACAGAAGCCAATAAGAAAGGAGAGGAGATGTGTGGTGACAGAAGCCAATAAGGAGAGGAGAGGGGTGGTGACAGAAGCCAATAAGGAGAGGAGAGGGGAGGTGACAGAAGCTAATAAGGAGAGGAAATTGGTGGTGACAGAAGCTAATAAGGAGAGGAGAGGGGTGGTGACAGAAGCCAATAAGATAGGAAAGGAGAGGGGTGGTGACAGAAGTTAATAAGGAGAGGAGACGGGTGGTGACAGAAGCTAATAAGGAGAGGAGAGGGGTGGTGACAGAAGCTAATAAGGAGAGGAGAGGGGTGGTGACAGAAGCTAATAAGGAGACGAGAGGGGTGGTGACAGAAGCTAATAAGGAGAGGAGAGGGGTGGTGACAGAAGCTAATAAGGAGAGGAGAGGGGTGGTGGCAGAAGCTAATAAGGAGAGGATAGGAGAGGGGTGGTGACAGAAAGTAAAGAGGAGAGGAGAGGGGTGGTGACAGAAGCTAATAAGGAGAGGAGAGGGGTGAAGACAGAAGCCAATAAGGAGAGGAGCGGGGTGGTGACAGAAGCTAATAAGGAGAGGAGTGGGGTGGTGACAGAAGCTAATAAGGAGAGGAGAGGGGTGGTGACAGAAGCTAATAAGGAGAGGAGAGGGGTGGTGACAGAAGCCAATAAGAAAGGAGAGGAGATGGGTGGTGACAGAAGCCAATAAGAAAGGAGAGGAGAGGGGTGGTGACAGAAGCTAATAAGGAGAGGAGAGGTGTGGTGACAGAAGACAATAAGAAAGGAGAGGAGAGGGGTGGTGACAGAAGCCAATAAGGAGAGGAGAGGGGTGGTGACAGAAGCTAATAAGGAGAGGACAGCGCTGTAGCTAGACGGCAGTGCGCCAGTGCAGCACTGCCGCCACTCTCACTGACTCTCCGACCCCCCCCCCCCCGAGCGCTCACCCTACCTTCCGACGGCAGGAGGGAGGGCAGGATCTTCCACCGATATTCAATGTCCGGCGCGCACCACAGCCGGAGGTCTCTATCTGCAGACCTCTGGCACAGAAAAGTGTGTGCCCGGTGCCGCTGGAGGATGGCGCCAGGTGCACATGACCCCTCAGCCCCCCCCTAGTTGCGGCCCTGGAGATGAGAGGAGAGGGGTGGTGACAGAAGCTAATAAGGAGAGGAGAGGAGAGGGGTGGGGTGGTGACAGAAGCTAATAAGGAGAGGTGAGGAGAGGGGTGGTGACAGAAGCTAATAAGGAGAGGAGAGGAGAGGGATGGTGACAGAAGCTAATAAGGAGTGGAGAGGAGAGGGGTGGTGACAGAAGCCAATAAGGAGAGGAGAGGGGTGGTGACAGAAGCTAATAAGGAGAGGAGAGGGGTGGTGACAGAAGCTAATAAGGAGAGGAGAGGGGTGGTGACAGAAGCTAATAAGGAGACGAGAGGGGTGGTGACAGAAGCTAATAAGGAGAGGAGAGGGGTGGTGACAGAATCTAATAAGGAGAGGAGAGGGGTGGTGGCAGAAGCTAATAAGGAGAGGATAGGAGAGGGGTGGTGACAGAAAGTATAGAGAAGAGGAGAGGTGTGGTGACAGAAGCTAATAAGGAGAGGAGAGGGGTGGTGACAGAAGCCAATAAGGAGAGGAGCGGGGTGGTGACAGAAGCTAATAAGGAGAGGAGAGGGGTGGTGACAGAAGCTAATAAGTAGAGGAGAGGGGTGGTGACAGAAGCTAATAAGGAGAGGAGAGGGGTGGTGACAGAAGCTTATAAGGAGAGGAGAGGGGTGGTGACAGAAGTTAATAAGGAGAGGAGAGGGGTGGTGACAGAAGCTAATAAGGAGAGGAGAGGGGTGGTGACAGAAGCTAATAAGGAGAGGAGAGGGGTGGTGACAGAAGCCAATAAGAAAGGAGAGGAGATGGGTGGTGACAGAAGCCAATAAGAAAGGAGAGGAGAGGGGTGGTGACAGAAGCTAATAAGGAGAGGAGAGGTGTGGTGACAGAAGACAATAAGAAAGGAGAGGAGAGGGGTGGTGACAGAAGCCAATAAGGAGAGGAGAGGGGTGGTGACAGAAGCTAATAAGGAGAGGACAGCGCTGTAGCTAGACGGCAGTGTGCCCAGTGCAGCACTGCCGCCACTCTCACTGACTCTCCGACCCCCCCCCCCCGAGCGCTCACCCTACCTTCCGACGGCAGGAGGGATGGCGGGATCTTCCACCGATATTCAATGTCCGGCGCGCACCACAGCCGGAGGTCTCTATCTGCAGACCTCCGGCATAGAAAAGTGTGTGCCCGGTGCCGCTGGAGGATGGCGCCAGGTGCACATGACCCCTCAGCCCCCCCTAGTTGCGGCCCTGGAGATGAGAGGAGAGGGGTGGTGACAGAAGGTATTAAGGAGAGGAGAGGAGAGGGGTGGGGTGGTGACAGAAGCTAATAAGGAGAGGAGAGGAGAGGGATGGTGACAGAAGCTAATAAGGAGTGGAGAGGAGAGGGGTGGTGACAGAAGCTAATAAGGAGAGGAGAGGGGTGGTGACAGAAGCTTATAAGGAGAGGAGAGGAGAGGGGTGGTGACAGAAGGTAATAAGGAGAGGAAAGGGGTGGTGACAGAAGCTAATAAGGAGAGGAGAGGGGTGGTGACAGAAGCTGATAAGGAGAGGGGAGGGGTGGTGACAGAAGCTAATAAGAAAGGAGATGAGAGGGGTGGTGACAGAAGTAAATAAGGAGAGGAGAGGAGAGGGGTGGTGACAGATGCCAATAAGAAATGAGAGGAGAGGGGTGGTGACAGAAACTAATAAGGAGAGGAGAGGAGAGGGGTGTTGACAGAAGCTAACAAGGAGAGGAGAGGGGTGGTGACAGAAGCTAATAAGGAGAGGAGAGGGGTGGTGACAGAAGCTAATAAGGAGAGGAGAGGAGAGGGGTGGTGACAGAAGCTAAGA
>JAUIMM010003494.1:0-51738 GCA_031769625.1 Taudactylus pleione
ATTGGGGAAGTTATAGCAGCATGGAGGAGAAGATAGTGTACATTGTATACACAGATGTAGGGATTGGGGAAGTTATAGCAGCATGGAGGAGAAGATAGTGTACAGGTATACACAGATGTAGGGATTGGGGAAGTTATAGCAGCATGGAGGAGAAGATAGTGTACAGGTATACACAGCTGTAGGGATTGGGGAAGTTATAGCAGCATGGAGGATAAGATAGTGTACATGTATACACAGCTGCAGGGATTGGGGAAGTTATAGCAGCATGGAGGAGAAGATAGTGTACATATATACACAGCTGTAGGGATTGGGGAAGTTATAGCAGCATGGAGGAGAAGATAGTGTACATATATACACAGCTGTAGGGATTGGGGAAGTTATAGCAGCATGGAGGAGAAGATAGTGTACATGTATACACAGCTGTAGGGATTGGGGAAGTTATAGCAGCAAGGAGGAGAAGATAGTGTACATGTATACACAGATGAGGTAGGGATTGGGGAAGTTATAGCAGAATGGAGGAGAAGATAGTGAACATGTATACACATCTGTAGGGATTGGGGAAGTTATAGCAGAATGGAGGAGAAGATAGTGTACATGTATACACAGATGTGGTAGGGATTGGGGAAGTTATAGCAGAATGGAGGAGAAGATAGAGTACATGTGTACACAGCTGTAGGGATTGGGGAAGTTATAGCAGAATGGAGGAGAAGATAGTGTACATGTATATGCAGATATAGGGATTGGGGAATATATTGCAGCATGGAGGAGAAGATAGTGTACATGTATACACAGCTGTAGGGATTGGGGATGTTATAGCAGCATGGAGGAGAAGATAGTGTACATGTATATGCAGATGTAGGGATTGGGGAATATATTGCAGCATGGGAAGAAGATAGTGTACATGTATACACAGCTGTAGGGATTGGGGAAGTTATAGCAGAATGGAGGAGAAGATTGTGTACATGTATACACAGATGCTGTAGGGATTGGGGAAGTTATAGCAGAATGGAGGAGAAGATAGTGTACATGTATACATAGCTGTAGGGATTGGGGAAGTTATAGCAGCATGGAGGAGAAGATAGTGTACATGTATACACAGATGCTGTAGGGATTGGGGAAGTTATAGCAGTATGGAGTTGAAGATAGTGTACATGTACACATAGATGTAGGGATTGGGGAAGTTATAGCAGCATGGAGGAGAAGATAGTGTACATGTATACACAGCTGTAGGGATTGGGGAAGTTATAGCAGAATAGAGGAGAAGATAGTGTACATGTATACACAGATGTAGGGATTGGGGAAGTTATAGCAGCATGGAGGAGAAGATAGTGTACATGTATACACAGCTGTAGGGATTGGGGAAGTTATAGCAGCATGGAGGAGAAGATAGTGTACATGTATACACAGATGCTGTAGGGATTGGGGAAGTTATAGCAGAATGGAGGAGAAGATAGTGTACATGTATACATAGCTGTAGGGATTGGGGAAGTTATAGCAGAATGGAGGAGAAGATAGTGTACATGTATACATTGATGTAGGGATTGGGGAAGTTATAGCAGCATGGAGTAGAAGATAGTGTACATGTATACACAGCTGTAGGGATTGGGGAAGTTATAGCAGCATGGAGGAGAAGATAGTGTACATGTATACACAGCTGTAGGGATTGGGGAAGTTATAGCAGCATGGAGGAGAAGATAGTGTACATGTATACACAGATGCTGTAGGGATTGGGGAAGTTATAGCAGTATGGAGTTGAAGATAGTGTACATGTACACATAGATGTAGGGATTGGGGAAGTTATAGCAGCATGGAGGAGAAGATAGTGTACATGTATACATAGATGTAGGGATTGGGGAAGTTATAGCAGCATGGAGGAGAAGATAGTGTACATGTATACACAGCTGTAGGGATTGGGGAAGGTATAGCAGCATGGAGGAGAAGATAGTGTACATGTATATACAGATGTAGGGATTGGGGAAGTTTTAGCAGCATGGAGGAGAAGATAGTGTACATGTATATACAGCTGTAGGGATTGGGGAAGTTATAGCAGTATAGAGGAGAAGATAGTGTACAAGTATATACAGCTGTAGGGATTGGGGAAGTTATAGCAGTATAGAGGAGAAGATAGTGTACATGTATACACAGCTGTAGGGATTGGGGATGTTATAGCAGCATGGAGGAGAAGATAGTGTACATGTATATGCAGATGTAGGGATTGGGGAATATATTGCAGCATGGGAAGAAGATAGTGTACATGTATACATAGATGTAGGGATTGGGGAAGTTATAGCAGCATGGAGGAGAAGATAGTGTACATGTATACACAGCTGTAGGGATTGGGGAAGTTATAGCAGCATGGAGGAGAAGATAGTGTACATGTATAAACAGCTGTAGGGATTGGGGAAGTTATAGCATCATGGAGGAGGAGAAAGTGTACATGTATATACAGCTGTAGGGATTGGGGAAGTTATAGCAGAATGGAGGAGAAGATAGTGTACATGTATGCATAGATGTAGGGATTGGGGAAGTTATAGCAGCATGGAGTAGAAGATAGTGTACATGTATACACAGCTGTAGGGATTGGGGAAGTTATAGCAGAATGGAGGAGAAGATAATGTACATGTATACACAGCTGTAGGGATTGGGGAAGTTATAGCAGCATGGAGGAGAAGATAGCGTACATGTATACACAGCTGTAGGGATTAGGGAAGTTATAGCAGCATGGAGGTGAATATAGTGTACATGTATACACAGCTGTAGGGATTGGGGAAGTTATAGCAGCATGGAGGAGAAGATAGAGTACATGTATACACAGCTGTAGGGATTGGGGAAGTTGTAGCAGCATGGAGGAGAAGATAGTGTCCATGTATACACAGCTGTAGGGTTTGGGTAGTTATAGCAGAATGGAGGAGAAGATAGTGTACATGTATACACAGCTGTAGGGTTTGGGTAGTTATAGCAGAATGGAGGTGAAGATAGTGTACATGTATACACAGCTGTAGGGATTGGGGAAGTTATAGCAGAATGGAGGAGAAGATAGTGTACATGTATACACAGATGCTGTAGGGATTGGGGAAGTTATAGCAGCATGGAGGAGAAGATAGTGTACATGTATACATAGACGTAGGGATTGGGGAAGTTATAGCAGCATGGAGGAGAAGATAGTGTACATGTATACATAGATGTAGGGATTGGGGAAGTTATAGCAGCATGGAGGAGAAGATAGTGTACATGTATATACAGCTGTAGGGATTGGGGAAGTTATAGCAGCATGGAGGAGAAGATAGTGTACATATATACACAGCTGTAGGGATTGGGGAAGTTATAGCAGCATGGAGGAGAAGATAGTGTACATGTATACACAGATGTAGGGATTGGGGAAGTTATAGCAGCATGGAGGAGAAGATAGTGTACATGTATACACAGCTGTAGGGATTGGGGAAGTTATAGCAGAATAGAGGAGAAGATAGTCTACATGTATACACAGCTGTAGGGATTGGGGAAGTTATAGCAGTATAGAGGAGAAGATAGTGTACATGTATACACAGATGTAGGGATTGGGGAAGTTATAGCAGCATGGAGGAGAAGATAGTGTACATGTATACACAGATGTAGGGATTGGGGAAGTTATAGCAGAATGGAGGAGAAGATAGTGTACATGTATACACAGCTGTAGGGATTGGGGAAGTTATAGCAGAATGCAGGAGAAGATAGTGTACATGTATACACAGCTGTAGGGATTGGGGAAGTTATAGCAGAATGGAGGAGAAGATAGTGTACATGTATACACAGATGTAGGGATTGGGGAAGTTATAGCAGCATGGAGGAGAAGATAGTGTACATGTATACATAGATGTAGGGATTGGGGAAGTTATAGCAGCATGGAGGAGAAGATAGTGTACAGGTATACACAGCTGTAGGGATTGGGGAAGTTATAGCAGCATGGAGGAGAAGATAGTGTACATGTATACACAGATGTAGGGATTGGGGAAGTTATAGCAGCATGGAGGAGAAGATAGTGTACATGTATACACAGATGTAGGGATTGGGGAAGTTATAGCAGCATGGAGGAGAAGATAGTGTACAGGTATACACAGCTGTAGGGATTGGGGAAGTTATAGCAGCATGGAGGAGAAGATAGTGTACATGTATACACAGCTGCAGGGATTGGGGAAGTTATAGCAGCATGGAGGAGAAGATAGTGTACATATATACACAGCTGTAGGGATTGGGGAAGTTATAGCAGCATGGAGGAGAAGATAGTGTACATATATACACAGCTGTAGGGATTGGGGAAGTTATAGCAGCATGGAGGAGAAGATAGTGTACATGTATACACAGCTGTAGGGATTGGGGAAGTTATAGCAGCAAGGAGGAGAAGATAGTGTACATGTATACACAGATGAGGTAGGGATTGGGGAAGTTATAGCAGAATGGAGGAGAAGATAGTGAACATGTATACACATCTGTAGGGATTGGGGAAGTTATAGCAGAATGGAGGAGAAGATAGTGTACATGTATACACAGATGTGGTAGGGATTGGGGAAGTTATAGCAGAATGGAGGAGAAGATAGAGTACATGTGTACACAGCTGTAGGGATTGGGGAAGTTATAGCAGAATGGAGGAGAAGATAGTGTACATGTATATGCAGATATAGGGATTGGGGAATATATTGCAGCATGGAGGAGAAGATAGTGTACATGTATACACAGCTGTAGGGATTGGGGATGTTATAGCAGCATGGAGGAGAAGATAGTGTACATGTATATGCAGATGTAGGGATTGGGGAAGTTATAGCAGCATGGAGGAGAAGATAGTGTACATGTATACACAGCTGTAGGGATTGGGGAAGTTATAGCAGTATGGAGTTGAAGATAGTGTACATGTACACATAGATGTAGGGATTGGGGAAGTTATAGCAGAATGGAGGAGAAGATAGAGTACATGTGTACACAGCTGTAGGGATTGGGGAAGTTATAGCAGAATGGAGGAGAAGATAGTGTACATGTATATGCAGATATAGGGATTGGGGAATATATTGCAGCATGGAGGAGAAGATAGTGTACATGTATACACAGCTGTAGGGATTGGGGAAGTTATAGCAGAATAGAGGAGAAGATAGTGTACATGTATACACAGATGTAGGGATTGGGGAAGTTATAGCAGCATGGAGGAGAAGATAGTGTACATGTATACACAGCTGTAGGGATTGGGGAAGTTATAGCAGCATGGAGGAGAAGATAGTGTACATGTATACACAGATGCTGTAGGGATTGGGGAAGTTATAGCAGAATGGAGGAGAAGATAGTGTACATGTATACATAGCTGTAGGGATTGGGGAAGTTATAGCAGAATGGAGGAGAAGATAGTGTACATGTATACATAGATGTAGGGATTGGGGAAGTTATAGCAGCATGGAGTAGAAGATAGTGTACATGTATACACAGCTGTAGGGATTGGGGAAGTTATAGCAGCATGGAGGAGAAGATAGTGTACATGTATACACAGATGCTGTAGGGATTGGGGAAGTTATAGCAGTATGGAGTTGAAGATAGTGTACATGTACACATAGATGTAGGGATTGGGGAAGTTATAGCAGCATGGAGGAGAAGATAGTGTACATGTATACATAGATGTAGGGATTGGGGAAGTTATAGCAGCATGGAGGAGAAGATAGTGTACATGTATACACAGCTGTAGGGATTGGGGAAGGTATAGCAGCATGGAGGAGAAGATAGTGTACATGTATATACAGATGTAGGGATTGGGGAAGTTATAGCAGCATGGAGGAGAAGATAGTGTACATGTATATACAGCTGTAGGGATTGGGGAAGTTATAGCAGTATAGAGGAGAAGATAGTGTACAAGTATATACAGCTGTAGGGATTGGGGAAGTTATAGCAGT
Source organism: Taudactylus pleione (assembly GCA_031769625.1). Lineage (NCBI taxonomy): Eukaryota > Metazoa > Chordata > Amphibia > Anura > Myobatrachidae > Taudactylus > Taudactylus pleione. The sequence continues at coordinate 5,907 of JAUIMM010003494.1, forward strand.
ATAGAGGAGAAGATAGTGTACATGTATATGCAGATGTAGGGATTGGGGAATATATTGCAGCATGGGAAGAAGATAGTGTACATGTATACACAGCTGTAGGGATTGGGGAAGTTATAGCAGCATGGAGGAGAAGATAGTGTACATGTATAAACAGCTGTAGGGATTGGGGAAGTTATAGCATCATGGAGGAGGAGAAAGTGTACATGTATATACAGCTGTAGGGATTGGGGAAGTTATAGCAGAATGGAGGAGAAGATAGTGTACATGTATGCATAGATGTAGGGATTGGGGAAGTTATAGCAGTATGGAGGAGAAGATAGTGTACATGTATACACAGCTGTAGGGATTGGGGAAGTTATAGCAGAATGGAGGAGAAGATAGTGTACATGTATACACAGCTGTAGGGATTGGGAAGTTATAGCAGCATGGAGGAGAAGATAGCGTACATGTATACACAGCTGTAGGGATTAGGGAAGTTATAGCAGCATGGAGGTGAATATAGTGTACATGTATACACAGCTGTAGGGATTGGGGAAGTTATAGCAGCATGGAGGAGAAGATAGAGTACATGTATACACAGATGTAGGGATTGGGGAAGTTATAGCAGCATGGAGGTGAATATAGTGTACATGTATACACAGCTGTAGGGATTGGGGAAGTTATAGCAGCATGGAGGAGAAGATAGAGTACATGTATACACAGCTGTAGGGATTGGGGAAGTTGTAGCAGCATGGAGGAGAAGATAGTGTCCATGTATACACAGCTGTAGGGTTTGGGTAGTTATAGCAGAATGGAGGTGAAGATAGTGTACATGTATACACAGCTGTAGGGATTGGGGAAGTTATAGCAGAATGGAGGAGAAGATAGTGTACATGTATACACAGATGCTCTAGGGATTGGGGAAGTTATAGCAGCATGGAGGAGAAGATAGTGTACATGTATACTCAGCTGTAGGGATTGGGGAAGTTATAGCAGCATGGAGGAGAAGATAGTGTACATGTATACATAGACGTAGGGATTGGGGAAGTTATAGCAGCATGGAGGAGAAGATAGTGTACATGTATACATAGATGTAGGGATTGGGGAAGTTATAGCAGCATGGAGGAGAAGATAGTGTACATGTATATACAGCTGTAGGGATTGGGGAAGTTATAGCAGCATGGAGGAGAAGATAGTGTACATGTATACACAGATGTAGGGATTGGGGAATTTATAGCAGCATGGTGGGGGAAGATAGTGTACATGTATATACAGCTATAGGGATTGGGGAAGTTATAGCAGCATGGAGGAGAAGATAGTGTACATATATACACAGCTGTAGGGATTGGGGAAGTTATAGCAGCATGGAGGAGAAGATAGTGTACATGTATACACAGATGTAGGGATTGGGGAAGTTATAGCAGCATGGAGGAGAAGATAGTGTACATGTATACACAGCTGTAGGGATTGGGGAAGTTATAGCAGAATAGAGGAGAAGATAGTCTACATGTATACACAGCTGTAGGGATTGGGGAAGTTATAGCAGTATAGAGGAGAAGATAGTGTACATGTATACACAGATGTAGGGATTGGGGAAGTTATAGCAGCATGGAGGAGAAGATAGTGTACATGTATACACAGATGTAGGGATTGGGGAAGTTATAGCAGAATGGAGGAGAAGATAGTGTACATGTATACACAGCTGTAGGGATTGGGGAAGTTATAGCAGAATGCAGGAGAAGATAGTGTACATGTATACACAGCTGTAGGGATTGGGGAAGTTATAGCAGAATGGAGGAGAAGATAGTGTACATGTATACACAGATGTAGGGATTGGGGAAGTTATAGCAGAATGGAGGAGAAGATAGTGTACATGTATACACAGCTGTAGGGATTGGGGAAGTTATAGCAGCATGGAGGAGAAGATAGTGTACATGTATACATAGATGTAGGGATTGGGGAAGTTATAGCAGCATGGAGGAGAAGATAGTGTACATGTATACACAGATGTAGGGATTGGGGAAGTTATAGCAGAATGGAGGAGAAGATAGTGTACATGTATACACAGCTGTAGGGATTGGGGAAGTTATAGCAGAATGCAGGAGAAGATAGTGTACATGTATACACAGCTGTAGGGATTGGGGAAGTTATAGCAGAATGGAGGAGAAGATAGTGTACATGTATACACAGATGTAGGGATTGGGGAAGTTATAGCAGCATGGAGGAGAAGATAGTGTACAGGTATACACAGCTGTAGGGATTGGGGAAGTTATAGCAGCATGGAGGAGAAGATAGTGTACATGTATACACAGATGTAGGGATTGGGGAAGTTATAGCAGCATGGAGGAGAAGATAGTGTACATGTATACACAGATGTAGGGATTGGGGAAGTTATAGCAGCATGGAGGAGAAGATAGTGTACAGGTATACACAGCTGTAGGGATTGGGGAAGTTATAGCAGCATGGAGGAGAAGATAGTGTACATATATACACAGCTGTAGGGATTGGGGAAGTTATAGCAGCATGGAGGAGAAGATAGTGTACATATATACACAGCTGTAGGGATTGGGGAAGTTATAGCAGCATGGAGGAGAAGATAGTGTACATGTATACACAGCTGTAGGGATTGGGGAAGTTATAGCAGCATGGAGGAGAAGATAATGTACATGTATACACAGCTGTAGGGATTGGGGAGCTATAGCAGTATAGAGGGGAAGATAATGTACATGTATACACAGCTGTAGGGATTGAGGAAGTTATAGCAGCATGGAGGAGAAGATAGTGTACATGTATACACAGATGTAGGGATTGGGGATGTTATAGCATCATGGAGGAGGAGAAAGTCTACATGTATATACAGCTGTAGGGATTGGGGAAGTTATAGCAGAATGGAGGAGAAGATAGTGTACATGTATACACAGCTGTAGGGATTGGGGAAGTTATAGCAGCATGGAGGAGAAGATAGTGTACATATATACACAGCTGTAGGGATTGGGGAAGTTATAGCAGCATGGAGGAGAAGATAGTGTACATATATACACAGCTGTAGGGATTGGGGAAGTTATAGCAGCATGGAGGAGAAGATAGTGTACATGTATACACAGCTGTAGGGATTGGGGAAGTTATAGCAGCATGGAGGAGAAGATAATGTACATGTATATACAGCTGTAGGGATTGGGGAGCTATAGCAGTATAGAGGGGAAGATAATGTACATGTATACACAGCTGTAGGGATTGGGGAAGTTATAGCAGAATGGAGGAGAAGATAATGTACATGTATACACAGCTGTAGGAATTGGGGAAGTTATAGCAGCATGGAGGAGAAGATAGTGTACATGTATACACAGATGTAGGGATTGGGGATGTTATAGCATCATGGAGGAGGAGAAAGTGTACATGTATACACAGCTGTAGGGATTGAGGAAGTTATAGCAGCATGGAGGAGAAGATAGTGTACATGTATACACAGATGTAGGGATTGGGGATGTTATAGCATCATGGAGGAGGAGAAAGTGTACATGTATACACAGCTGTAGGGATTGAGGAAGTTATAGCAGCATGGAGGAGAAGATAGTGTACATATATACACAGCTGTAGGGATTAGGGAAGTTATAGCAGCATGGAGGAGAAGATAGTGTACATGTATACACAGATGTAGGGATTGGGGATGTTATAGCATCATGGAGGAGGAGAAAGTGTACATGTATACACAGCTGTAGGGATTGAGGAAGTTATAGCAGCATGGAGGAGAAGATACTGTACATGTATACACAGATGTAGGGATTGGGGATGTTATAGCATCATGGAGGAGGAGAAAGTGTACATGTATACACAGCTGTAGGGATTGAGGAAGTTATAGCAGCATGGAGGAGAAGATAGTGTACATGTATATACAGCTGTAGGGATTGGGGAAGTTATAGCAGAATGGAGGAGAAGATAGTGTACATATATACACAGCTGTAGGGATTGGGGAAGTTATAGCAGCATGGAGGAGAAGATAGTGTACATGTATATACAGCTGTAGGGATTGGGGAAGTTATAGCAGAATGGAGGAGAAGATAGTGTACATGTATATACAGCTGTAGGGATTGGGGAAGTTATAGCAGAATGGAGGAGAAGATAGTGTACATATATACACAGCTGTAGGGATTGGGGAAGTTATAGCAGCATGGAGGAGAAGATAGTGTACATGTATACACAGCTGTAGGGATTGGGGAAAGTTATAGCAGCATGGAGGAGAAGATAGTGAACATGTATACACAGATGTAGGGATTGGGGAAGTTATAGCAGCATGGAGGAGAAGATAGTGTACATGTATACACAGCTGTAGGGATTGGGGAAGTTATAGCAGCATGGAGGAGAAGATAGAGTACATGTATACACAGATGTAGGGATTGGGGAAGTTATAGCAGCATGGAGGTGAATATAGTGTACATGTATACACAGCTGTAGGGATTGGGGAAGTTATAGCAGCATGGAGTAGAAGATAGTGTACATGTATACACAGCTGTAGGGATTGGGGAAGTTATAGCAGCATGGAGGAGAAGATAGTGTACATGTATACACAGCTGTAGGGATTGGGGAAGTTATAGCAGCAAGGAGGAGAAGATAGTGTACATGTATACACAGATGAGGTAGGGATTGGGGAAGTTATAGCAGAATGGAGGAGAAGATAGTGAACATGTATACACATCTGTAGGGATTGGGGAAGTTATAGCAGAATGGAGGAGAAGATAGTGTACATGTATACACAGATGTGGTAGGGATTGGGGAAGTTATAGCAGAATGGAGGAGAAGATAGAGTACATGTGTACACAGCTGTAGGGATTGGGGAAGTTATAGCAGAATGGAGGAGAAGATAGTGTACATGTATATGCAGATATAGGGATTGGGGAATATATTGCAGCATGGAGGAGAAGATAGTGTACATGTATACACAGCTGTAGGGATTGGGGATGTTATAGCAGCATGGAGGAGAAGATAGTGTACATGTATATGCAGATGTAGGGATTGGGGAATATATTGCAGCATGGGAAGAAGATAGTGTACATGTATACACAGCTGTAGGGATTGGGGAAGTTATAGCAGAATGGAGGAGAAGATTGTGTACATGTATACACAGATGCTGTAGGGATTGGGGAAGTTATAGTAGAATGGAGGAGAAGATAGTGTACATGTATACATAGCTGTAGGGATTGGGGAAGTTATAGCAGCATGGAGGAGAAGATAGTGTACATGTATACACAGATGCTGTAGGGATTGGGGAAGTTATAGCAGTATGGAGTTGAAGATAGTGTACATGTACACATAGATGTAGGGATTGGGGAAGTTATAGCAGCATGGAGGAGAAGATAGTGTACATGTATACACAGCTGTAGGGATTGGGGAAGTTATAGCAGAATAGAGGAGAAGATAGTGTACATGTATACACAGATGTAGGGATTGGGGAAGTTATAGCAGCATGGAGGAGAAGATAGTGTACATGTATACACAGCTGTAGGGATTGGGGAAGTTATAGCAGCATGGAGGAGAAGATAGTGTACATGTATACACAGATGCTGTAGGGATTGGGGAAGTTATAGCAGAATGGAGGAGAAGATAGTGTACATGTATACATAGCTGTAGGGATTGGGGAAGTTATAGCAGAATGGAGGAGAAGATAGTGTACATGTATACATTGATGTAGGGATTGGGGAAGTTATAGCAGCATGGAGTAGAAGATAGTGTACATGTATACACAGCTGTAGGGATTGGGGAAGTTATAGCAGCATGGAGGAGAAGATAGTGTACATGTATACACAGCTGTAGGGATTGGGGAAGTTATAGCAGCATGGAGGAGAAGATAGTGTACATGTATACACAGATGCTGTAGGGATTGGGGAAGTTATAGCAGTATGGAGTTGAAGATAGTGTACATGTACACATAGATGTAGGGATTGGGGATGTTATAGCAGCATGGAGGAGAAGATAGTGTACATGTATACATAGATGTAGGGATTGGGGAAGTTATAGCAGCATGGAGGAGAAGATAGTGTACATGTATACACAGCTGTAGGGATTGGGGAAGGTATAGCAGCATGGAGGAGAAGATAGTGTACATGTATATACAGATGTAGGGATTGGGGAAGTTATAGCAGCATGGAGGAGAAGATAGTGTACATGTATATACAGCTGTAGGGATTGGGGAAGTTATAGCAGTATAGAGGAGAAGATAGTGTACAAGTATATACAGCTGTAGGGATTGGGGAAGTTATAGCAGTATAGAGGAGAAGATAGTGTACATGTATACACAGCTGTAGGGATTGGGGATGTTATAGCAGCATGGAGGAGAAGATAGTGTACATGTATATGCAGATGTAGGGATTGGGGAATATATTGCAGCATGGGAAGAAGATAGTGTACATGTATACATAGATGTAGGGATTGGGGAAGTTATAGCAGCATGGAGGAGAAGATAGTGTACATGTATACACAGCTGTAGGGATTGGGGAAGTTATAGCAGCATGGAGGAGAAGATAGTGTACATGTATAAACAGCTGTAGGGATTGGGGAAGTTATAGCATCATGGAGGAGGAGAAAGTGTACATGTATATACAGCTGTAGGGATTGGGGAAGTTATAGCAGAATGGAGGAGAAGATAGTGTACATGTATGCATAGATGTAGGGATTGGGGAAGTTATAGCAGCATGGAGTAGAAGATAGTGTACATGTATACACAGCTGTAGGGATTGGGGAAGTTATAGCAGAATGGAGGAGAAGATAATGTACATGTATACACAGCTGTAGGGATTGGGGAAGTTATAGCAGCATGGAGGAGAAGATAGCGTACATGTATACACAGCTGTAGGGATTAGGGAAGTTATAGCAGCATGGAGGTGAATATAGTGTACATGTATACACAGCTGTAGGGATTGGGGAAGTTATAGCAGCATGGAGGAGAAGATAGAGTACATGTATACACAGCTGTAGGGATTGGGGAAGTTGTAGCAGCATGGAGGAGAAGATAGTGTCCATGTATACACAGCTGTAGGGTTTGGGTAGTTATAGCAGAATGGAGGAGAAGATAGTGTACATGTATACACAGCTGTAGGGTTTGGGTAGTTATAGCAGAATGGAGGTGAAGATAGTGTACATGTATACACAGCTGTAGGGATTGGGGAAGTTATAGCAGAATGGAGGAGAAGATAGTGTACATGTATACACAGATGCTGTAGGGATTGGGGAAGTTATAGCAGCATGGAGGAGAAGATAGTGTACATGTATACTCAGCTGTAGGGATTGGGGAAGTTATAGCAGCATGGAGGAGAAGATAGTGTACATGTATACATAGACGTAGGGATTGGGGAAGTTATAGCAGCATGGAGGAGAAGATAGTGTACATGTATACATAGATGTAGGGATTGGGGAAGTTATAGCAGCATGGAGGAGAAGATAGTGTACATGTATATACAGCTGTAGGGATTGGGGAAGTTATAGCAGCATGGAGGAGAAGATAGTGTACATATATACACAGCTGTAGGGATTGGGGAAGTTATAGCAGCATGGAGGAGAAGATAGTGTACATGTATACACAGATGTAGGGATTGGGGAAGTTATAGCAGCATGGAGGAGAAGATAGTGTACATGTATACACAGCTGTAGGGATTGGGGAAGTTATAGCAGAATAGAGGAGAAGATAGTCTACATGTATACACAGCTGTAGGGATTGGGGAAGTTATAGCAGTATAGAGGAGAAGATAGTGTACATGTATACACAGATGTAGAGATTGGGGAAGTTATAGCAGCATGGAGGAGAAGATAGTGTACATGTATACACAGATGTAGGGATTGGGGAAGTTATAGCAGAATGGAGGAGAAGATAGTGTACATGTATACACAGCTGTAGGGATTGGGGAAGTTATAGCAGAATGCAGGAGAAGATAGTGTACATGTATACACAGCTGTAGGGATTGGGGAAGTTATAGCAGAATGGAGGAGAAGATAGTGTACATGTATACACAGATGTAGGGATTGGGGAAGTTATAGCAGCATGGAGTAGAAGATAGTGTACATGTATACATAGATGTAGGGATTGGGGAAGTTATAGCAGCATGGAGGAGAAGATAGTGTACAGGTATACACAGCTGTAGGGATTGGGGAAGTTATAGCAGCATGGAGGAGAAGATAGTGTACATGTATACACAGATGTAGGGATTGGGGAAGTTATAGCAGCATGGAGGAGAAGATAGTGTACATGTATACACAGATGTAGGGATTGGGGAAGTTATAGCAGCATGGAGGAGAAGATAGTGTACAGGTATACACAGCTGTAGGGATTGGGGAAGTTATAGCAGCATGGAGGAGAAGATAGTGTACATGTATACACAGCTGCAGGGATTGGGGAAGTTATAGCAGCATGGAGGAGAAGATAGTGTACATATATACACAGCTGTAGGGATTGGGGAAGTTATAGCAGCATGGAGGAGAAGATAGTGTACATATATACACAGCTGTAGGGATTGGGGAAGTTATAGCAGCATGGAGGAGAAGATAGTGTACATGTATACACAGCTGTAGGGATTGGGGAAGTTATAGCAGCAAGGAGGAGAAGATAGTGTACATGTATACACAGATGAGGTAGGGATTGGGGAAGTTATAGCAGAATGGAGGAGAAGATAGTGAACATGTATACACATCTGTAGGGATTGGGGAAGTTATAGCAGAATGGAGGAGAAGATAGTGTACATGTATACACAGATGTGGTAGGGATTGGGGAAGTTATAGCAGAATGGAGGAGAAGATAGAGTACATGTGTACACAGCTGTAGGGATTGGGGAAGTTATAGCAGAATGGAGGAGAAGATAGTGTACATGTATATGCAGATATAGGGATTGGGGAATATATTGCAGCATGGAGGAGAAGATAGTGTACATGTATACACAGCTGTAGGGATTGGGGATGTTATAGCAGCATGGAGGAGAAGATAGTGTACATGTATATGCAGATGTAGGGATTGGGGAAGTTATAGCAGCATGGAGGAGAAGATAGTGTACATGTATACACAGCTGTAGGGATTGGGGAAGTTATAGCAGTATGGAGTTGAAGATAGTGTACATGTACACATAGATGTAGGGATTGGGGAAGTTATAGCAGCATGGAGGAGAAGATAGTGTACATGTATACACAGCTGTAGGGATTGGGGAAGTTATAGCAGAATAGAGGAGAAGATAGTGTACATGTATACACAGATGTAGGGATTGGGGAAGTTATAGCAGCATGGAGGAGAAGATAGTGTACATGTATACACAGCTGTAGGGATTGGGGAAGTTATAGCAGCATGGAGGAGAAGATAGTGTACATGTATACACAGATGCTGTAGGGATTGGGGAAGTTATAGCAGAATGGAGGAGAAGATAGTGTACATGTATACATAGCTGTAGGGATTGGGGAAGTTATAGCAGAATGGAGGAGAAGATAGTGTACATGTATACATAGATGTAGGGATTGGGGAAGTTATAGCAGCATGGAGTAGAAGATAGTGTACATGTATACACAGCTGTAGGGATTGGGGAAGTTATAGCAGCATGGAGGAGAAGATAGTGTACATGTATACACAGATGCTGTAGGGATTGGGGAAGTTATAGCAGTATGGAGTTGAAGATAGTGTACATGTACACATAGATGTAGGGATTGGGGAAGTTATAGCAGCATGGAGGAGAAGATAGTGTACATGTATACATAGATGTAGGGATTGGGGAAGTTATAGCAGCATGGAGGAGAAGATAGTGTACATGTATACACAGCTGTAGGGATTGGGGAAGGTATAGCAGCATGGAGGAGAAGATAGTGTACATGTATATACAGATGTAGGGATTGGGGAAGTTATAGCAGCATGGAGGAGAAGATAGTGTACATGTATATACAGCTGTAGGGATTGGGGAAGTTATAGCAGTATAGAGGAGAAGATAGTGTACAAGTATATACAGCTGTAGGGATTGGGGAAGTTATAGCAGTATAGAGGAGAAGATAGTGTACATGTATATGCAGATGTAGGGATTGGGGAATATATTGCAGCATGGGAAGAAGATAGTGTACATGTATACACAGCTGTAGGGATTGGGGAAGTTATAGCAGCATGGAGGAGAAGATAGTGTACATGTATAAACAGCTGTAGGGATTGGGGAAGTTATAGCATCATGGAGGAGGAGAAAGTGTACATGTATATACAGCTGTAGGGATTGGGGAAGTTATAGCAGAATGGAGGAGAAGATAGTGTACATGTATGCATAGATGTAGGGATTGGGGAAGTTATAGCAGTATGGAGGAGAAGATAGTGTACATGTATACACAGCTGTAGGGATTGGGGAAGTTATAGCAGAATGGAGGAGAAGATAGTGTACATGTATACACAGCTGTAGGGATTGGGGAAGTTATAGCAGCATGGAGGAGAAGATAGCGTACATGTATACACAGCTGTAGGGATTAGGGAAGTTATAGCAGCATGGAGGTGAATATAGTGTACATGTATACACAGCTGTAGGGATTGGGGAAGTTATAGCAGCATGGAGGAGAAGATAGAGTACATGTATACACAGATGTAGGGATTGGGGAAGTTATAGCAGCATGGAGGTGAATATAGTGTACATGTATACACAGCTGTAGGGATTGGGGAAGTTATAGCAGCATGGAGGAGAAGATAGAGTACATGTATACACAGCTGTAGGGATTGGGGAAGTTGTAGCAGCATGGAGGAGAAGATAGTGTCCATGTATACACAGCTGTAGGGTTTGGGTAGTTATAGCAGAATGGAGGTGAAGATAGTGTACATGTATACACAGCTGTAGGGATTGGGGAAGTTATAGCAGAATGGAGGAGAAGATAGTGTACATGTATACACAGATGCTCTAGGGATTGGGGAAGTTATAGCAGCATGGAGGAGAAGATAGTGTACATGTATACTCAGCTGTAGGGATTGGGGAAGTTATAGCAGCATGGAGGAGAAGATAGTGTACATGTATACATAGACGTAGGGATTGGGGAAGTTATAGCAGCATGGAGGAGAAGATAGTGTACATGTATACATAGATGTAGGGATTGGGGAAGTTATAGCAGCATGGAGGAGAAGATAGTGTACATGTATATACAGCTGTAGGGATTGGGGAAGTTATAGCAGCATGGAGGAGAAGATAGTGTACATGTATACACAGATGTAGGGATTGGGGAATTTATAGCAGCATGGTGGGGGAAGATAGTGTACATGTATATACAGCTATAGGTATTGGGGAAGTTATAGCAGCATGGAGGAGAAGATAGTGTACATATATACACAGCTGTAGGGATTGGGGAAGTTATAGCAGCATGGAGGAGAAGATAGTGTACATGTATACACAGATGTAGGGATTGGGGAAGTTATAGCAGCATGGAGGAGAAGATAGTGTACATGTATACACAGCTGTAGGGATTGGGGAAGTTATAGCAGAATAGAGGAGAAGATAGTCTACATGTATACACAGCTGTAGGGATTGGGGAAGTTATAGCAGTATAGAGGAGAAGATAGTGTACATGTATACACAGATGTAGGGATTGGGGAAGTTATAGCAGCATGGAGGAGAAGATAGTGTACATGTATACACAGATGTAGGGATTGGGGAAGTTATAGCAGAATGGAGGAGAAGATAGTGTACATGTATACACAGCTGTAGGGATTGGGGAAGTTATAGCAGAATGCAGGAGAAGATAGTGTACATGTATACACAGCTGTAGGGATTGGGGAAGTTATAGCAGAATGGAGGAGAAGATAGTGTACATGTATACACAGATGTAGGGATTGGGGAAGTTATAGCAGAATGGAGGAGAAGATAGTGTACATGTATACACAGCTGTAGGGATTGGGGAAGTTATAGCAGCATGGAGGAGAAGATAGTGTACATGTATACATAGATGTAGGGATTGGGGAAGTTATAGCAGCATGGAGGAGAAGATAGTGTACATGTATACACAGATGTAGGGATTGGGGAAGTTATAGCAGAATGGAGGAGAAGATAGTGTACATGTATACACAGCTGTAGGGATTGGGGAAGTTATAGCAGAATGCAGGAGAAGATAGTGTACATGTATACACAGCTGTAGGGATTGGGGAAGTTATAGCAGAATGGAGGAGAAGATAGTGTACATGTATACACAGATGTAGGGATTGGGGAAGTTATAGCAGCATGGAGGAGAAGATAGTGTACAGGTATACACAGCTGTAGGGATTGGGGAAGTTATAGCAGCATGGAGGAGAAGATAGTGTACATGTATACACAGATGTAGGGATTGGGGAAGTTATAGCAGCATGGAGGAGAAGATAGTGTACATGTATACACAGATGTAGGGATTGGGGAAGTTATAGCAGCATGGAGGAGAAGATAGTGTACAGGTATACACAGCTGTAGGGATTGGGGAAGTTATAGCAGCATGGAGGAGAAGATAGTGTACATATATACACAGCTGTAGGGATTGGGGAAGTTATAGCAGCATGGAGGAGAAGATAGTGTACATATATACACAGCTGTAGGGATTGGGGAAGTTATAGCAGCATGGAGGAGAAGATAGTGTACATGTATACACAGCTGTAGGGATTGGGGAAGTTATAGCAGCATGGAGGAGAAGATAATGTACATGTATACACAGCTGTAGGGATTGGGGAGCTATAGCAGTATAGAGGGGAAGATAATGTACATGTATACACAGCTGTAGGGATTGAGGAAGTTATAGCAGCATGGAGGAGAAGATAGTGTACATGTATACACAGATGTAGGGATTGGGGATGTTATAGCATCATGGAGGAGGAGAAAGTCTACATGTATATACAGCTGTAGGGATTGGGGAAGTTATAGCAGAATGGAGGAGAAGATAGTGTACATGTATACACAGATGTAGGGATTGGGGAAGTTATAGCAGCATGGAGGAGAAGATAGTGTACATATATACACAGCTGTAGGGATTGGGGAAGTTATAGCAGCATGGAGGAGAAGATAGTGTACATATATACACAGCTGTAGGGATTGGGGAAGTTATAGCAGCATGGAGGAGAAGATAGTGTACATGTATACACAGCTGTAGGGATTGGGGAAGTTATAGCAGCATGGAGGAGAAGATAATGTACATGTATATACAGCTGTAGGGATTGGGGAGCTATAGCAGTATAGAGGGGAAGATAATGTACATGTATACACAGCTGTAGGGATTGGGGAAGTTATAGCAGAATGGAGGAGAAGATAATGTACATGTATACACAGCTGTAGGAATTGGGGAAGTTATAGCAGCATGGAGGAGAAGATAGTGTACATGTATACACAGATGTAGGGATTGGGGATGTTATAGCATCATGGAGGAGGAGAAAGTGTACATGTATACACAGCTGTAGGGATTGAGGAAGTTATAGCAGCATGGAGGAGAAGATAGTGTACATGTATACACAGATGTAGGGATTGGGGATGTTATAGCATCATGGAGGAGGAGAAAGTGTACATGTATACACAGCTGTAGGGATTGAGGAAGTTATAGCAGCATGGAGGAGAAGATAGTGTACATATATACACAGCTGTAGGGATTAGGGAAGTTATAGCAGCATGGAGGAGAAGATAGTGTACATGTATACACAGATGTAGGGATTGGGGATGTTATAGCATCATGGAGGAGGAGAAAGTGTACATGTATACACAGCTGTAGGGATTGAGGAAGTTATAGCAGCATGGAGGAGAAGATAGTGTACATGTATACACAGATGTAGGGATTGGGGATGTTATAGCATCATGGAGGAGGAGAAAGTGTACATGTATACACAGCTGTAGGGATTGAGGAAGTTATAGCAGCATGGAGGAGAAGATAATGTACATGTATATACAGCTGTAGGGATTGGGGAAGTTATAGCAGAATGGAGGAGAAGATAGTGTACATATATACACAGCTGTAGGGATTGGGGAAGTTATAGCAGCATGGAGGAGAAGATAGTGTACATGTATATACAGCTGTAGGGATTGGGGAAGTTATAGCAGAATGGAGGAGAAGATAGTGTACATGTATATACAGCTGTAGGGATTGGGGAAGTTATAGCAGAATGGAGGAGAAGATAGTGTACATATATACACAGCTGTAGGGATTGGGGAAGTTATAGCAGCATGGAGGAGAAGATAGTGTACATGTATACACAGCTGTAGGGATTGGGGAAGTTATAGCAGCATGGAGGAGAAGATAGAGTACATGTATACACAGATGTAGGGATTGGGGAAGTTATAGCAGCATGGAGGTGAATATAGTGTACATGTATACACAGCTGTAGGGATTGGGGAAGTTATAGCAGCATGGAGTAGAAGATAGTGTACATGTATACACAGCTGTAGGGATTGGGGAAGTTATAGCAGCATGGAGGAGAAGATAGAGTTCATGTATACACAGATGTAGGGATTGGGGAAGTTATAGCAGCATGGAGGTGAATATAGTGTACATGTATACACAGCTGTAGGGATTGGGGAAGTTATAGCAGCATGGAGGAGAAGATAGAGTACATGTATACACAGCTGTAGGGATTGGGGAAGTTGTAGCAGCATGGAGGAGAAGATAGTGTCCATGTATAGTTGTATACACAGCTGTAGGGATTGGGGAAGTTATAGCAGAATGGAGGTGAAGATAGTGTACATGTATACACAGCTGTAGGGATTGGGGAAGTTATAGCAGAATGGAGGAGAAGATAGTGTACATGTATACACAGATGCTGTAGGGATTGGGGAAGTTATAGCAGCATGGAGTAGAAGATAGTGTACATGTATACATAGATGTAGGGATTGGGGAAGTTATAGCAGCATGGAGGAGAAGATAGTGTACATGTATATACAGCTGTAGGGATTGGGGAAGTTATAGCAGCATGGAGGAGAAGATAGTGTACATGTATACATAGATGTAGGGATTGGGGAAGTTATAGCAGCATGGAGGAACAGATAGTGTACATGTATATACAGCTGTAGGGATTGGGGAAGTTATAGCAGCATGGAGGAGAAGATAGTGTACATGTATACATAGATGTAGGGATTGGGGAAGTTATAGCAGCATGGAGGAGAAGATAGTGTACATGTATACATAGATGTAGTGATTGGGGAAGTAATAGCAGCATGGAGGAGAAGATAGTGTACATGTATATACAGCTGTAGGGATTGGGGAAGTTATAGCAGCATGGAGGAGAAGATAGTGTACATGTATATACAGCTGTAGGGATTGGGGAAGTTATAGCAGCATGGAGGAGAAGATAGTGAACATGTATACACAGCTGTAGGCATTGGGGAAGTTATAGCAGCTTGGAGGAGAAGATAGTGTACATGTATACACAGTTGTAGGGATTGGGGAAGTTATAGCAGCAAGGAGGAGAAGATAGTGTACATGTATACACAGATGAGGTAGGGATTGGGGAAGTTATAGCAGAATGGAGGAGAAGATAGTGAACATGTATACACAGCTGTAGGGATTGGGGAAGTTATAGCAGAATGGAGGAGAAGATAGTGTACATGTATACACAGATGTGGCAGGGATTGGGGAAGTTATAGCAGAATGGAGGAGAAGATAGAGTACATGTGTACACAGCTGTAGGGATTGGGGAAGTTATAGCAGAATGGAGGAGAAGATAGTGTACATGTATACACAGCTGTAGGGATTGGGGAAGTTATAGCAGCATGGAGGAGAAGATAGTGTACATGTATACACAGCTGTAGGGATTGGGGAAGTTATAGCAGAATAGAGGAGAAGATAGTGTACATGTATACACAGATGTAGGGATTGGGGAAGTTATAGCAGCATGGAGGAGAAGATAGTGTACATGTATACACAGCTGTAGGGATTGGGGAAGTTATAGCAGCATGGAGGAGAAGATAGTGTACATGTATACACAGATGCTGTAGGGATTGGGGAAATTATAGCAGAATGGAGGAGAAGATAGTGTACATGTATACATAGCTGTAGGGATTGGGGAAGTTATAGCAGCATGGAGGAGAAGATAATGTACATGTATACACAGCTGTAGGGATTGGGGAAGTTATAGCAGTATAGAGGAGAAGATAATGTACATGTATACACTGCTGTAGGGATTAGGGAAGTTATAGCAGAATGGAGGAGAAGATAGTGTACATGTATACACAGCTGTAGGGATTGGGGAAGTTATAGCAGAATAGAGGAGAAGATAGTGTACATGTATACACAGATGTAGAGATTGGGGAAGTTATAGCAGCATGGATGAGAAGATAGTGTACATGTATACACAGCTGTAGGGATTGGGGAAGTTATAGCAGCATGGAGGAGAAGATAGTGTACATGTATACACAGCTGTAGGGATTGGGGAAGTTATAGCAGTATAGAGGAGAAGATAGTGTACATGTATACATAGCTGTAGGGATTGGGGAAGTTATAGCAGAATGGAGGAGAAGATAGTGTACATGTATACACAGCTGTAGGGATTGGGGAAGTTATAGCAGCATGGAGGAGAAGATAATGTACATGTATACACAGCTGTAGGGATTGGGGAGCTATAGCAGTATAGAGGGGAAGATAATGTACATGTATACACAGCTGTAGGGATTGGGGAAGTTATAGCAGAATGGAGGAGAAGATAGTGTACATGTATACACAGCTGTAGGGATTGGGGAAGTTATAGCAGCATGGAGGAGAAGATAGTGTACATATATACACAGCTGTAGGGATTGGGGAAGTTATAGCAGCATGGAGGAGAAGATAGTGTACATATATACACAGCTGTAGGGATTGGGGAAGTTATAGCAGCATGGAGGAGAAGATAGTGTACATGTATACACAGCTGTAGGGATTGGGGAAGTTATAGCAGCATGGAGGAGAAGATAATGTACATGTATATACAGCTGTAGGGATTGGGGAGCTATAGCAGAATAGAGGGGAAGATAATGTACATGTATACACAGCTGTAGGGATTGAGGAAGTTATAGCAGCATGGAGGAGAAGATAGTGTACATGTATATACAGCTGTAGGGATTGGGGAAGTTATAGTAGCATGGAGGAGAAGATAGTGTACATGTATACACAGATGTAGGGATTGGGGAATTTATAGCAGCATGGTGGGGGAAGATAGTGTACATGTATATACAGCTATAGGGATTGGGGAAGTTATAGCAGCATGGAGGAGAAGATAGTGTACATATATACACAGCTGTAGGGATTGGGGAAGTTATAGCAGCATGGAGAAGATAGTGTACATGTATACACAGATGTAGGGATTGGGGAAGTTATAGCAGCATGGAGGAGAAGATAGTGTACATGTATACACAGATGTAGGGATTGGGGAAGTTATAGCAGCATGGAGGAGAAGATAGTGTACATGTATACACAGATGTAGGGATTGGGGAAGTTATAGCAGCATGGAGGAGAATATAGTGTACATGTATACACAGATGTAGGGATTGGGGAAGTTATAGCAGCATGGAGGAGAAGATAGTGTACATGTATACACAGATGTAGGGATTGGGGATGTTATAGCATCATAGAGGAGGAGAAAGTGTACATGTATATACAGCTGTAGGGATTGGGGAAGTTATAGCAGAATGGAGGAGAAGATAGTGTACATGTATACACAGATGTAGGGATTGGGGAAGTTATAGCAGCATGGAGGAGAAGATAGTGTACATGTATACACAGATGTAGGGATTGGGGAAGTTATAGCAGCATGGAGGAGAAGATAGTGTACATGTATACACAGCTGTAGGGATTGGGGAAGTTATAGCAGCATGGAGGAGAAGATAGTGTACATGTATACACAGCTGTAGGGATTGGGGAAGTTATAGCAGAATGGAGGAGAAGATAGCGTACATGTATTCACAGCTGTAGGGATTGGGGAAGTTATAGCAGAATGGAGGAGAAGATAGTGTACATGTATACACAGATGTAGAGATTGGGGAAGTTATAGCAGCATGGATGAGAAGATAGTGTACATGTATACACAGCTGTAGGGATTGGGGAAGTTATAGCAGCATGGAGGAGAAGATAGTGTACATGTATACACAGCTGTAGGGATTGGGGAAGTTATAGCAGTATAGAGGAGAAGATAGTGTACATGTATACATAGCTGTAGGGATTGGGGAAGTTATAGCAGAATGGAGGAGAAGATAGTGTACATGTATACACAGCTGTAGGGATTGGGGAAGTTATAGCAGCATGGAGGAGAAGATAATGTACATGTATACACAGCTGTAGGGATTGGGGAGCTATAGCAGTATAGAGGGGAAGATAATGTACATGTATACACAGCTGTAGGGATTGGGGAAGTTATAGCAGAATGGAGGAGAAGATAGTGTACATGTATACACAGCTGTAGGGATTGGGGAAGTTATAGCAGCATGGAGGAGAAGATAGTGTACATATATACACAGCTGTAGGGATGGGGGAAGTTATAGCAGCATGGAGGAGAAGATAGTGTACATATATACACAGCTGTAGGGATTGGGGAAGTTATAGCAGCATGGAGGAGAAGATAGTGTACATGTATACACAGCTGTAGGGATTGGGGAAGTTATAGCAGCATGGAGGAGAAGATAGTGTACATGTATACACAGCTATAGGGATTGGGGAAGTTATAGCAGCATGGAGGAGAAGATAATGTACATGTATATACAGCTGTAGGGATTGGGGAGCTATAGCAGAATAGAGGGGAAGATAATGTACATGTATACACAGCTGTAGGGATTGAGGAAGTTATAGCAGCATGGAGGAGAAGATAGTGTACATGTATATACAGCTGTAGGGATTGGGGAAGTTATAGTAGCATGGAGGAGAAGATAGTGTACATGTATACACAGATGTAGGGATTGGGGAATTTATAGCAGCATGGTGGGGGAAGATAGTGTACATGTATATACAGCTATAGGGATTGGGGAAGTTATAGCAGCATGGAGGAGAAGATAGTGTACATATATACACAGCTGTAGGGATTGGGGAAGTTATAGCAGCATGGAGAAGATAGTGTACATGTATACACAGATGTAGGGATTGGGGAAGTTATAGCAGCATGGAGGAGAAGATAGTGTACATGTATACACAGATGTAGGGATTGGGGAAGTTATAGCAGCATGGAGGAGAAGATAGTGTACATGTATACACAGATGTAGGGATTGGGGAAGTTATAGCAGCATGGAGGAGAATATAGTGTACATGTATACACAGATGTAGGGATTGGGGAAGTTATAGCAGCATGGAGGAGAAGATAGTGTACATGTATACACAGATGTAGGGATTGGGGATGTTATAGCATCATAGAGGAGGAGAAAGTGTACATGTATATACAGCTGTAGGGATTGGGGAAGTTATAGCAGAATGGAGGAGAAGATAGTGTACATGTATACACAGATGTAGGGATTGGGGAAGTTATAGCAGCATGGAGGAGAAGATAGTGTACATGTATACACAGCTGTAGGGATTGGGGAAGTTATAGCAGCATGGAGGAGAAGATAGTGTACATGTATACACAGCTGTAGGGATTGGGGAAGTTATAGCAGCATGGAGGAGAAGATAGTGTACATGTATACACAGCTGTAGGGATTGGGGAAGTTATAGCAGAATGGAGGAGAAGATAGCGTACATGTATTCACAGCTGTAGGGATTGGGGAAGTTATAGCAGAATGGAGGAGAAGATAGTGTACATGTATACACAGATGCTGTAGGGATTGGGGAAGTTATAGCAGCATGGAGGAGAAGATAGTGTACATGTATACATAGACGTAGGGATTGGGGAAGTTATAGCAGCATGGAGGAGAAGATAGTGTACATGTATACATAGATGTAGGGATTGGGGAAGTTATAGCCGCATGGAGGAGAAGATAGTGTACATGTATATACAGCTGTAGGGATTGGGGAAGTTATAGCAGCATGGAGGTGAATATAGTGTACATGTATACACAGCTGTAGGGATTGGGGAAGTTATAGCAGCATGGAGGAGAAGATAGTGTACATGTATATACAGCTGTAGGGATTGGGGAAGTTATAGCAGCATGGAGGAGAAGATAGTGTACATGTATACACAAATGTAGGGATTGGGGAATTTATAGCAGCATGGTGGGGGAAGATAGTGTACATGTATATACAGCTATAGGGATTGGGGAAGTTATAGCAGCATGGAGGAGAAGATAGTGTACATATATACACAGATGTAGGGATTGGGGAAGTTATAGCAGCATGGAGGAGAAGATAGTGTACATGTATACATAGATGTAGGGATTGGGGAAGTTATAGCAGAATGGAGGAGAAGACAGTGTACATGTATACACAGATGTAGGGATTGGGGAAGTTATAGCAGTATAGAGGAGAAGATAGTGTACATGTATACACAGATGTAGGGATTGGGGAAGTTATAGCAGAATGCAGGAGAAGATAGTGTACATGTATACACAGATGTAGGGATTGGGGAAGTTATAGCAGAATGCAGGAGAAGATAGTGTACATGTATACACAGATGTAGGGATTGGGGAAGTTATAGCAGCATGGAGGAGAAGATAGTGTACATGTATACACAGCTGTAGGGATTGGGGAAGTTATAGCAGTATGGAGGAGAAGATAGTGTACATGTATACACAGATGTAGGGATTGGGGAAGTTATAGCAGCATGGAGGAGAAGATAGTGTACATGTATACACAGATGTAGGGATTGGGGAAGTTATAGCAGCATGGAGGAGAAGATAGTGTACATGTATACACAGATGTAGGGATTGGGGAAGTTATAGCAGCATGGAGGAGAAGACAGTGTACATGTATACACAGATGTAGGGATTGGGGAAGTTATAGCAGCATGGAGGAGAAGATAGTGTACATGTATACACAGATGTAGGGATTGGGGAAGTTATAGCAGCATGGAGGAGAAGATAGTGTACATGTATACACAGATGTAGGGATTGGGGAAGTTATAGCAGCATGGAGGAGAAGACAGTGTACATGTATACACAGAGGTAGGGATTGGGGAAGTTATAGCAGCATGGAAGAGAAGATAGTGTACATGTATACACAGAGGTAGGGATTGGGGAAGTTATAGCAGAATGCAGGAGAAGATAGTGTACATGTATACACAGATGTAGGGATTGGGGAAGTTATAGCAGCATGGAGGAGAAGATAGTGTACATGTATACACAGATGTAGGGATTGGGGAAGTTATAGCAGCATGGAGGAGAAGATAGTGTACATGTATACATAGATGTAGGGATTGGGGAAGTTATAGCAGCATGGAGGAGAAGATAGTGTACATGTACACACAGATGTAGGGATTGGGGAAGTTATAGCAGCATGGAGGAGAAGATAGTGTACATGTATACACAGCTGTAGGGATTGGGGAAGTTATAGCAGCATGGAAGAGAAGATAGTGTACATGTATACACAGCTGTAGGGATTGGGGAAGTTATAGCAGCATGGAGGAGAAGATAGTGTACATGTATACACAGATGCTGTAGGGATTGGGGAAGTTATAGCAGAATGGAGGAGAAGATAGTGTACATGTATACATAGCTGTAGGGATTGGGGAAGTTATAGCAGCATGGAGGAGAAGATAATGTACATGTATACACAGCTGTCGGGATTGGGGAGCTATAGCAGTATAGAGGGGAAGATAATGTACATGTATACACAGCTGTCGGGATTGGGGAAGTTATAGCAGCATGGAGGAGAAGATAGTGTACATGTATAAACAGCTGTAGGGATTGGGGATGTTATAGCATCATGGAGGAGGAGAAAGTGTACATGTATATACAGCTGTAGGGATTGGGGAAGTTATAGCAGAATGGAGGAGAAGATAGTGTACATGTATAAACAGCTGTAGGGATTGGGGATGTTATAGCATCATGGAGGAGGAGAAAGTGTACATGTATATACAGCTGTAGTGATTGGGGAAGTTATAGCAGCATGGAGGAGAAGATAGCGTACATGTATACACAGCTGTAGGGATTGGGAAAGTTATAGCAGCATGGAGGTGAATATAGTGTACATGTATACACAGCTGTAGGGATTGGGGAAGTTATAGCAGCATGGAGGAGAAGATAGAGTACATGTATACACAGATGTAGGGATTGGGGAAGTTATAGCAGCATGGAGGTGAATATTGTGTACATGTATACACAGCTGTAGGGATTGGGGAAGTTATAGCAGCATGGAGGAGAAGATAGAGTACATGTATACACAGCTGTAGGGATTGGGGAAGTTATAGCAGCATGGAGTAGAAGATAGTGTACATGTATACACAGCTGTAGGGATTGGGGAAGTTATAGCAGAATGGAGGAGAAGATAGTGTACATGTATACACAGCTGTAGGGATTGGGGAAGTTATAGCAGCATGGAGGAGAAGATAGCGTACATGTATACACAGCTGTAGGGATTGGGAAAGTTATAGCAGCATGGAGGTGAATATAGTGTACATGTATACACAGCTGTAGGGATTGGGGAAGTTATAGCAGCATGGAGGAGAAGATAGAGTACATGTATACACAGATGTAGGGATTGGGGAAGTTATAGCAGCATGGAGGTGAATATAGTGTACATGTATACACAGCTGTAGGGATTGGGGAAGTTATAGCAGAATGGAGGAGAAGATAGTGTACATGTATACACAGATGCTGTAGGGATTGGGGAAGTTATAGCAGCATGGAGGAGAAGATAGTGTACATGTATATACAGCTGTAGGGATTGGGGAAGTTATAGCAGCATGGAGGAGAAGATAGTGTACATGTATATATAGATGTAGGGATTGGGGAAGTTATAGCAGCATGGAGGAACAGATAGTGTACATGTATACATAGATGTAGGGATTGGGGAAGTAATAGCAGCATGGAGGAGAAGATAGTGTACATGTATATACAGCTGTAGGGATTGGGGAAGTTATAGCAGCATGGAGGAGAAGATAGTGTACATGTATATACAGCTGTAGGGATTGGGGAAGTTATAGCAGCATGGAGGAGAAGATAGTGTACATGTATACACAGCTGTAGGCATTGGGGAAGTTATAGCAGCATGGAGGAGAAGATAGTGTACATGTATACACAGCTGTAGGGATTGGGGAAGTTATAGCAGCAAGGAGGAGAAGATAGTGTACATGTATACACAGATGAGGTAGGGATTGGGGAAGTTATAGCAGAATGGAGGAGAAGATAGTGTACATGTATACACAGATGTGGTAGGGATTGGGGAAGTTATAGCAGAATGGAGGAGAAGATAGAGTACATGTGTACACAGCTGTAGGGATTGGGGAAGTTATAGCAGAATGGAGGAGAAGATAGTGTACATGTATATGCAGATATAGGGATTGGGGAATATATTGCAGCATGGAGGAGAAGATAGTGTACATGTATACACAGCTGTAGGGATTGGGGATGTTATAGCAGCATGGAGGAGAAGATAGTGTACATGTATATGCAGATGTAGGGATTGGGGAATATATTGCAGCATGGGAAGAAGATAGTGTACATGTATACACAGCTGTAGGGATTGGGGAAGTTATAGCAGAATGGAGGAGAAGATAGTGTACATGTATACACAGCTGTAGGGATTGGGGAAGTTATAGCAGCATGGAGGAGAAGATAGTGTACATGTATACACAGCTGTAGGGATTGGGGAAGTTATAGCAGAATAGAGGAGAAGATAGTGTACATGTATACACAGATGTAGGGATTGGGGAAGTTATAGCAGCATGGAGGAGAAGATAGTGTACATGTATACACAGCTGTAGGGATTGGGGAAGTTATAGCAGCATGGAGGAGAAGATAGTGTACATGTATACAAAGATGCTGTAGGGATTGGGGAAGTTATAGCAGAATGGAGGAGAAGATAGTGTACATGTATACATAGCTGTAGGGATTGGGGAAGTTATAGCAGCATGGAGGAGAAGATAATGTACATGTATACACAGCTGTAGGGATTGGGGAAGTTATAGCAGTATAGAGGAGAAGATAGTGTACATGTATACACAGCTGTAGGGATTAGGGAAGTTATAGCAGAATGGAGGAAAGATAGTGTACATGTATACACAGCTGTAGGGATCGGGGAAGTTATAGCAGAATGGAGAAGATAGTGTACATGTATACACAGCTGTAGGGATTGGGGAAGTTATAGCAGTATGGAGTCGAAGATAGTGTACATGTATACTCAGCTGTAGGGATTGGGGAAGTTATAGCAGAATGGAGAAGATAGTGTACATGTATACATAGATGTAGGGATTGGGGAAGTTATAGCAGCATGGAGTAGAAGATAGTGTACATGTATACACAGCTGTAGGGATTGGGGAAGTTATAGCAGCATGGAGGAGAAGATAGTGTACATGTATACACAGATGCTGTAGGGATTGGGGAAGTTATAGCAGTATGGAGTTGAAGATAGTGTACATGTATACACAGCTGTAGGGATTGGGGAAGTTATAGCAGAATAGAGGAGAAGATAGTGTACATGTATACACAGATGCTGTAGGGATTGGGGAAGTTATAGCAGTATGGAGTTGAAGATAGTGTACATGTACACATAGATGTAGGGATTGGGGAAGTTATAGCAGCATGGAGGAGAAGATAGTGTACATGTATACACAGATGCTGTAGGGATTGGGGAAGTTATAGCAGTATGGAGTTGAAGATAGTGTACATGTATACACAGCTGTAGGGATTGGGGAAGTTATAGCAGAATAGAGGAGAAGATAGTGTACATATATACACAGCTGTAGGGATTGGGGAAGTTATAGCAGCATGGAGAAGATAGTGTACATGTATACACAGATGTAGGGATTGGGGAAGTTATAGCAGCATGGAGGAGAAGATAGTGTACATGTATACACAGATGTAGGGATTGGGGAAGTTATAGCAGCATGGAGGAGAAGATAGTGTACATGTATACACAGATGTAGGGATTGGGGAAGTTATAGCAGCATGGAGGAGAATATAGTGTACATGTATACACAGATGTAGGGATTGGGGAAGTTATAGCAGCATGGAGGAGAAGATAGTGTACATGTATACACAGATGTAGGGATTGGGGATGTTATAGCATCATAGAGGAGGAGAAAGTGTACATGTATATACAGCTGTAGGGATTGGGGAAGTTATAGCAGAATGGAGGAGAAGATAGTGTACATGTATACACAGATGTAGGGATTGGGGAAGTTATAGCAGCATGGAGGAGAAGATAGTGTACATGTATACACAGCTGTAGGGATTGGGGAAGTTATAGCAGCATGGAGGAGAAGATAGTGTACATGTATACACAGCTGTAGGGATTGGGGAAGTTATAGCAGCATGGAGGAGAAGATAGTGTACATGTATACACAGCTGTAGGGATTGGGGAAGTTATAGCAGAATGGAGGAGAAGATAGCGTACATGTATTCACAGCTGTAGGGATTGGGGAAGTTATAGCAGAATGGAGGAGAAGATAGTGTACATGTATACACAGATGCTGTAGGGATTGGGGAAGTTATAGCAGCATGGAGGAGAAGATAGTGTACATGTATACATAGACGTAGGGATTGGGGAAGTTATAGCAGCATGGAGGAGAAGATAGTGTACATGTATACATAGATGTAGGGATTGGGGAAGTTATAGCCGCATGGAGGAGAAGATAGTGTACATGTATACACAGCTGTAGGGATTGGGGAAGTTATAGCAGCATGGAGGAGAAGATAGTGTACATGTATATACAGCTGTAGGGATTGGGGAAGTTATAGCAGCATGGAGGAGAAGATAGTGTACATGTATACACAAATGTAGGGATTGGGGAATTTATAGCAGCATGGTGGGGGAAGATAGTGTACATGTATATACAGCTATAGGGATTGGGGAAGTTATAGCAGCATGGAGGAGAAGATAGTGTACATATATACACAGATGTAGGGATTGGGGAAGTTATAGCAGCATGGAGGAGAAGATAGTGTACATGTATACATAGATGTAGGGATTGGGGAAGTTATAGCAGAATGGAGGAGAAGACAGTGTACATGTATACACAGATGTAGGGATTGGGGAAGTTATAGCAGTATAGAGGAGAAGATAGTGTACATGTATACACAGATGTAGGGATTGGGGAAGTTATAGCAGAATGCAGGAGAAGATAGTGTACATGTATACACAGATGTAGGGATTGGGGAAGTTATAGCAGAATGCAGGAGAAGATAGTGTACATGTATACACAGATGTAGGGATTGGGGAAGTTATAGCAGCATGGAGGAGAAGATAGTGTACATGTATACACAGCTGTAGGGATTGGGGAAGTTATAGCAGTATGGAGGAGAAGATAGTGTACATGTATACACAGATGTAGGGATTGGGGAAGTTATAGCAGCATGGAGGAGAAGATAGTGTACATGTATACACAGATGTAGGGATTGGGGAAGTTATAGCAGCATGGAGGAGAAGATAGTGTACATGTATACACAGATGTAGGGATTGGGGAAGTTATAGCAGCATGGAGGAGAAGACAGTGTACATGTATACACAGATGTAGGGATTGGGGAAGTTATAGCAGCATGGAGGAGAAGATAGTGTACATGTATACACAGATGCTGTAGGGATTGGGGAAGTTATAGCAGCATGGAGGAGAAGATAGTGTACATGTATATACAGCTGTAGGGATTGGGGAAGTTATAGCAGCATGGAGGAGAAGATAGTGTACATGTATATATAGATGTAGGGATTGGGGAAGTTATAGCAGCATGGAGGAACAGATAGTGTACATGTATACATAGATGTAGGGATTGGGGAAGTAATAGCAGCATGGAGGAGAAGATAGTGTACATGTATATACAGCTGTAGGGATTGGGGAAGTTATAGCAGCATGGAGGAGAAGATAGTGTACATGTATATACAGCTGTAGGGATTGGGGAAGTTATAGCAGCATGGAGGAGAAGATAGTGTACATGTATACACAGCTGTAGGCATTGGGGAAGTTATAGCAGCATGGAGGAGAAGATAGTGTACATGTATACACAGCTGTAGGGATTGGGGAAGTTATAGCAGCAAGGAGGAGAAGATAGTGTACATGTATACACAGATGAGGTAGGGATTGGGGAAGTTATAGCAGAATGGAGGAGAAGATAGTGTACATGTATACACAGATGTGGTAGGGATTGGGGAAGTTATAGCAGAATGGAGGAGAAGATAGAGTACATGTGTACACAGCTGTAGGGATTGGGGAAGTTATAGCAGAATGGAGGAGAAGATAGTGTACATGTATATGCAGATATAGGGATTGGGGAATATATTGCAGCATGGAGGAGAAGATAGTGTACATGTATACACAGCTGTAGGGATTGGGGATGTTATAGCAGCATGGAGGAGAAGATAGTGTACATGTATATGCAGATGTAGGGATTGGGGAATATATTGCAGCATGGGAAGAAGATAGTGTACATGTATACACAGCTGTAGGGATTGGGGAAGTTATAGCAGAATGGAGGAGAAGATAGTGTACATGTATACACAGCTGTAGGGATTGGGGAAGTTATAGCAGCATGGAGGAGAAGATAGTGTACATGTATACACAGCTGTAGGGATTGGGGAAGTTATAGCAGAATAGAGGAGAAGATAGTGTACATGTATACACAGATGTAGGGATTGGGGAAGTTATAGCAGCATGGAGGAGAAGATAGTGTACATGTATACACAGCTGTAGGGATTGGGGAAGTTATAGCAGCATGGAGGAGAAGATAGTGTACATGTATACAAAGATGCTGTAGGGATTGGGGAAGTTATAGCAGAATGGAGGAGAAGATAGTGTACATGTATACATAGCTGTAGGGATTGGGGAAGTTATAGCAGCATGGAGGAGAAGATAATGTACATGTATACACAGCTGTAGGGATTGGGGAAGTTATAGCAGTATAGAGGAGAAGATAGTGTACATGTATACACAGCTGTAGGGATTAGGGAAGTTATAGCAGAATGGAGGAAAGATAGTGTACATGTATACACAGCTGTAGGGATCGGGGAAGTTATAGCAGAATGGAGAAGATAGTGTACATGTATACACAGCTGTAGGGATTGGGGAAGTTATAGCAGTATGGAGTCGAAGATAGTGTACATGTATACTCAGCTGTAGGGATTGGGGAAGTTATAGCAGAATGGAGAAGATAGTGTACATGTATACATAGATGTAGGGATTGGGGAAGTTATAGCAGCATGGAGTAGAAGATAGTGTACATGTATACACAGCTGTAGGGATTGGGGAAGTTATAGCAGCATGGAGGAGAAGATAGTGTACATGTATACACAGATGCTGTAGGGATTGGGGAAGTTATAGCAGTATGGAGTTGAAGATAGTGTACATGTATACACAGCTGTAGGGATTGGGGAAGTTATAGCAGAATAGAGGAGAAGATAGTGTACATGTATACACAGATGCTGTAGGGATTGGGGAAGTTATAGCAGTATGGAGTTGAAGATAGTGTACATGTACACATAGATGTAGGGATTGGGGAAGTTATAGCAGCATGGAGGAGAAGATAGTGTACATGTATACACAGATGCTGTAGGGATTGGGGAAGTTATAGCAGTATGGAGTTGAAGATAGTGTACATGTATACACAGCTGTAGGGATTGGGGAAGTTATAGCAGAATAGAGGAGAAGATAGTGTACATATATACACAGCTGTAGGGATTGGGGAAGTTATAGCAGCATGGAGAAGATAGTGTACATGTATACACAGATGTAGGGATTGGGGAAGTTATAGCAGCATGGAGGAGAAGATAGTGTACATATATACACAGATGTAGGGATTGGGGAAGTTATAGCAGCATGGAGGAGAAGATAGTGTACATGTATACACAGATGTAGGGATTGGGGAAGTTATAGCAGCATGGAGGAGAATATAGTGTACATGTATACACAGATGTAGGGATTGGGGAAGTTATAGCAGCATGGAGGAGAAGATAGTGTACATGTATACACAGATGTAGGGATTGGGGATGTTATAGCATCATAGAGGAGGAGAAAGTGTACATGTATATACAGCTGTAGGGATTGGGGAAGTTATAGCAGAATGGAGGAGAAGATAGTGTACATGTATACACAGATGTAGGGATTGGGGAAGTTATAGCAGCATGGAGGAGAAGATAGTGTACATGTATACACAGCTGTAGGGATTGGGGAAGTTATAGCAGCATGGAGGAGAAGATAGTGTACATGTATACACAGCTGTAGGGATTGGGGAAGTTATAGCAGCATGGAGGAGAAGATAGTGTACATGTATACACAGCTGTAGGGATTGGGGAAGTTATAGCAGAATGGAGGAGAAGATAGCGTACATGTATTCACAGCTGTAGGGATTGGGGAAGTTATAGCAGAATGGAGGAGAAGATAGTGTACATGTATACACAGATGCTGTAGGGATTGGGGAAGTTATAGCAGCATGGAGGAGAAGATAGTGTACATGTATACATAGACGTAGGGATTGGGGAAGTTATAGCAGCATGGAGGAGAAGATAGTGTACATGTATACATAGATGTAGGGATTGGGGAAGTTATAGCCGCATGGAGGAGAAGATAGTGTACATGTATATACAGCTGTAGGGATTGGGGAAGTTATAGCAGCATGGAGGTGAATATAGTGTACATGTATACACAGCTGTAGGGATTGGGGAAGTTATAGCAGCATGGAGGAGAAGATAGTGTACATGTATATACAGCTGTAGGGATTGGGGAAGTTATAGCAGCATGGAGGAGAAGATAGTGTACATGTATACACAAATGTAGGGATTGGGGAATTTATAGCAGCATGGTGGGGGAAGATAGTGTACATGTATATACAGCTATAGGGATTGGGGAAGTTATAGCAGCATGGAGGAGAAGATAGTGTACATATATACACAGATGTAGGGATTGGGGAAGTTATAGCAGCATGGAGGAGAAGATAGTGTACATGTATACATAGATGTAGGGATTGGGGAAGTTATAGCAGAATGGAGGAGAAGATAGTGTACATGTATACACAGATGTAGGGATTGGGGAAGTTATAGCAGTATAGAGGAGAAGATAGTGTACATGTATACACAGATGTAGGGATTGGGGAAGTTATAGCAGAATGCAGGAGAAGATAGTGTACATGTATACACAGATGTAGGGATTGGGGAAGTTATAGCAGAATGCAGGAGAAGATAGTGTACATGTATACACAGATGTAGGGATTGGGGAAGTTATAGCAGCATGGAGGAGAAGATAGTGTACATGTATACACAGCTGTAGGGATTGGGGAAGTTATAGCAGTATGGAGGAGAAGATAGTGTACATGTATACACAGATGTAGGGATTGGGGAAGTTATAGCAGCATGGAGGAGAAGATAGTGTACATGTATACACAGATGTAGGGATTGGGGAAGTTATAGCAGCATGGAGGAGAAGATAGTGTACATGTATACACAGATGTAGGGATTGGGGAAGTTATAGCAGCATGGAGGAGAAGACAGTGTACATGTATACACAGATGTAGGGATTGGGGAAGTTATAGCAGCATGGAGGAGAAGATAGTGTACATGTATACACAGATGTAGGGATTGGGGAAGTTATAGCAGCATGGAGGAGAAGATAGTGTACATGTATACACAGATGTAGGGATTGGGGAAGTTATAGCAGCATGGAGGAGAAGACAGTGTACATGTATACACAGAGGTAGGGATTGGGGAAGTTATAGCAGCATGGAAGAGAAGATAGTGTACATGTATACACAGAGGTAGGGATTGGGGAAGTTATAGCAGAATGCAGGAGAAGATAGTGTACATGTATACACAGATGTAGGGATTGGGGAAGTTATAGCAGCATGGAGGAGAAGATAGTGTACATGTATACACAGATGTAGGGATTGGGGAAGTTATAGCAGCATGGAGGAGAAGATAGTGTACATGTACACACAGATGTAGGGATTGGGGAAGTTATAGCAGCATGGAGGAGAAGATAGTGTACATGTATACACAGCTGTAGGGATTGGGGAAGTTATAGCAGCATGGAAGAGAAGATAGTGTACATGTATACACAGCTGTAGGGATTGGGGAAGTTATAGCAGCATGGAGGAGAAGATAGTGTACATGTATACACAGATGCTGTAGGGATTGGGGAAGTTATAGCAGAATGGAGGAGAAGATAGTGTACATGTATACATAGCTGTAGGGATTGGGGAAGTTATAGCAGCATGGAGGAGAAGATAATGTACATGTATACACAGCTGTCGGGATTGGGGAGCTATAGCAGTATAGAGGGGAAGATAATGTACATGTATACACAGCTGTCGGGATTGGGGAAGTTATAGCAGCATGGAGGAGAAGATAGTGTACATGTATAAACAGCTGTAGGGATTGGGGATGTTATAGCATCATGGAGGAGGAGAAAGTGTACATGTATATACAGCTGTAGGGATTGGGGAAGTTATAGCAGAATGGAGGAGAAGATAGTGTACATGTATACACAGCTGTAGGGATTGGGGAAGTTATAGCAGAATGGAGGAGAAGATAGTGTACATGTATACACAGCTGTAGGGATTGGGGAAGTTATAGCAGAATGGAGGAGAAGATAGTGTACATGTATACACAGCTGTAGGGATTGGGGAAGTTATAGCAGAATGGAGGAGAAGATAGTGTACATGTATACACAGCTGTAGTGATTGGGGAAGTTATAGCAGCATGGAGGAGAAGATAGCGTACATGTATACACAGCTGTAGGGATTGGGAAAGTTATAGCAGCATGGAGGTGAATATAGTGTACATGTATACACAGCTGTAGGGATTGGGGAAGTTATAGCAGCATGGAGGAGAAGATAGAGTACATGTATACACAGATGTAGGGATTGGGGAAGTTATAGCAGCATGGAGGTGAATATTGTGTACATGTATACACAGCTGTAGGGATTGGGGAAGTTATAGCAGCATGGAGGAGAAGATAGAGTACATGTATACACAGCTGTAGGGATTGGGGAAGTTATAGCAGCATGGAGTAGAAGATAGTGTACATGTATACACAGCTGTAGGGATTGGGGAAGTTATAGCAGAATGGAGGAGAAGATAGTGTACATGTATACACAGCTGTAGGGATTGGGGAAGTTATAGCAGCATGGAGGAGAAGATAGCGTACATGTATACACAGCTGTAGGGATTGGGAAAGTTATAGCAGCATGGAGGTGAATATAGTGTACATGTATACACAGCTGTAGGGATTGGGGAAGTTATAGCAGCATGGAGGAGAAGATAGAGTACATGTATACACAGATGTAGGGATTGGGGAAGTTATAGCAGCATGGAGGTGAATATAGTGTACATGTATACACAGCTGTAGGGATTGGGGAAGTTATAGCAGAATGGAGGAGAAGATAGTGTACATGTATACACAGATGCTGTAGGGATTGGGGAAGTTATAGCAGCATGGAGGAGAAGATAGTGTACATGTATATACAGCTGTAGGGATTGGGGAAGTTATAGCAGCATGGAGGAGAAGATAGTGTACATGTATATATAGATGTAGGGATTGGGGAAGTTATAGCAGCATGGAGGAACAGATAGTGTACATGTATACATAGATGTAGGGATTGGGGAAGTAATAGCAGCATGGAGGAGAAGATAGTGTACATGTATATACAGCTGTAGGGATTGGGGAAGTTATAGCAGCATGGAGGAGAAGATAGTGTACATGTATATACAGCTGTAGGGATTGGGGAAGTTATAGCAGCATGGAGGAGAAGATAGTGTACATGTATACACAGCTGTAGGCATTGGGGAAGTTATAGCAGCATGGAGGAGAAGATAGTGTACATGTATACACAGCTGTAGGGATTGGGGAAGTTATAGCAGCAAGGAGGAGAAGATAGTGTACATGTATACACAGATGAGGTAGGGATTGGGGAAGTTATAGCAGAATGGAGGAGAAGATAGTGTACATGTATACACAGATGTGGTAGGGATTGGGGAAGTTATAGCAGAATGGAGGAGAAGATAGAGTACATGTGTACACAGCTGTAGGGATTGGGGAAGTTATAGCAGAATGGAGGAGAAGATAGTGTACATGTATATGCAGATATAGGGATTGGGGAATATATTGCAGCATGGAGGAGAAGATAGTGTACATGTATACACAGCTGTAGGGATTGGGGATGTTATAGCAGCATGGAGGAGAAGATAGTGTACATGTATATGCAGATGTAGGGATTGGGGAATATATTGCAGCATGGGAAGAAGATAGTGTACATGTATACACAGCTGTAGGGATTGGGGAAGTTATAGCAGAATGGAGGAGAAGATAGTGTACATGTATACACAGCTGTAGGGATTGGGGAAGTTATAGCAGCATGGAGGAGAAGATAGTGTACATGTATACACAGCTGTAGGGATTGGGGAAGTTATAGCAGAATAGAGGAGAAGATAGTGTACATGTATACACAGATGTAGGGATTGGGGAAGTTATAGCAGCATGGAGGAGAAGATAGTGTACATGTATACACAGCTGTAGGGATTGGGGAAGTTATAGCAGCATGGAGGAGAAGATAGTGTACATGTATACAAAGATGCTGTAGGGATTGGGGAAGTTATAGCAGAATGGAGGAGAAGATAGTGTACATGTATACATAGCTGTAGGGATTGGGGAAGTTATAGCAGCATGGAGGAGAAGATAATGTACATGTATACACAGCTGTAGGGATTGGGGAAGTTATAGCAGTATAGAGGAGAAGATAGTGTACATGTATACACAGCTGTAGGGATTAGGGAAGTTATAGCAGAATGGAGGAAAGATAGTGTACATGTATACACAGCTGTAGGGATCGGGGAAGTTATAGCAGAATGGAGAAGATAGTGTACATGTATACACAGCTGTAGGGATTGGGGAAGTTATAGCAGTATGGAGTCGAAGATAGTGTACATGTATACTCAGCTGTAGGGATTGGGGAAGTTATAGCAGAATGGAGAAGATAGTGTACATGTATACATAGATGTAGGGATTGGGGAAGTTATAGCAGCATGGAGTAGAAGATAGTGTACATGTATACACAGCTGTAGGGATTGGGGAAGTTATAGCAGCATGGAGGAGAAGATAGTGTACATGTATACACAGATGCTGTAGGGATTGGGGAAGTTATAGCAGTATGGAGTTGAAGATAGTGTACATGTATACACAGCTGTAGGGATTGGGGAAGTTATAGCAGAATAGAGGAGAAGATAGTGTACATGTATACACAGATGCTGTAGGGATTGGGGAAGTTATAGCAGTATGGAGTTGAAGATAGTGTACATGTACACATAGATGTAGGGATTGGGGAAGTTATAGCAGCATGGAGGAGAAGATAGTGTACATGTATACACAGATGCTGTAGGGATTGGGGAAGTTATAGCAGTATGGAGTTGAAGATAGTGTACATGTATACACAGCTGTAGGGATTGGGGAAGTTATAGCAGAATAGAGGAGAAGATAGTGTACATGTATACACAGATGTAGGGATTGGGGAAGTTATAGCAGCATGGAGGAGAAGATAGTGTACATGTATACACAGCTGTAGGGATTGGGGAAGTTATAGCAGCATGGAGGAGAAGATAGTGTACATGTATACACAGATGCTGTAGGGATTGGGGAAGTTATAGCAGAATGGAGTAGAAGATAGTGTACATGTATACACAGCTGTAGGGATTGGGGAAGTTATAGCAGAATGGAGGAGAAGATAGTGTACATGTATACACAGCTGTAGGGATTGGGGAAGTTATAGCAGCATGGAGGAGAAGATAGCGTACATGTATACACAGCTGTAGGGATTAGGGAAGTTATAGCAGCATGGAGGTGAATATAGTGTACATGTATACACAGCTGTAGGGATTGGGGAAGTTATAGCAGCATGGAGGAGAAGATAGAGTATATGTATACACAGATGTAGGGATTGGGGAAGTTATAGCAGCATGGAGGTGAATATAGTGTACATGTATACACAGCTGTAGGGATTGGGGAAGTTATAGCAGCATGGAGGAGAAGATAGAGTACATGTATACACAGCTGTAGGGATTGGGGAAGTTGTAGCAGCATGGAGGAGAAGATAGTGTCCATGTATACACAGCTGTAGGGATTGGGGAAGTTATAGCAGAATGGAGGTGAAGATAGTGTACATGTATACACAGCTGTAGGGATTGGGGAAGTTATAGCAGAATGGAGGAGAAGATAGTGTACATGTATACACAGATGCTGTAGGGATTGGGGAAGTTATAGCAGCATGGAGGAGAAGATAGTGTACATGTATACATAGACGTAGGGAATGGGGAAGTTATAGCAGCATGGAGGAGAAGATAGTGTACATGTATACATAGATGTAGGGATTGGGGAAGTTATAGCAGCATGGAGGAGAAGATAGTGTACATGTATATACAGCTGTAGGGATTGGGGAAGTTATAGCAGCATGGAGGTGAATATAGTGTACATGTATACACAGCTGTAGGGATTGGGGAAGTTATAGCAGCATGGAGGAGAAGATAGTGTACATGTATATACAGCTGTAGGGATTGGGGAAGTTATAGCAGCATGGAGGAGAAGATAGTGTACATGTATACACAGATGTAGGGATTGGGGAATTTATAGCAGCATGGTGGGGGAAGATAGTGTACATGTATATACAGCTATAGGGATTGGGGAAGTTATAGCAGCATGGAGGAGAAGATAGTGTACATATATACACAGCTGTAGGGATTGGGGAAGTTATAGCAGCATGGAGAAGATAGTGTACATGTATACACAGATGTAGGGATTGGGGAAGTTATAGCAGCATGGAGGAGAAGATAGTGTACATGTATACACAGCTGTAGGGATTGGGGAAGTTATAGCAGAATAGAGGAGAAGATAGTGTACATGTATACACAGCTGTAGGGATTGGGGAAGTTATAGCAGTATAGAGGAGAAGATAGTGTACATGTATACACAGATGTAGGGATTGGGGAAGTTATAGCAGCATGGAGGAGAAGATAGTGTACATGTATACACAGCTGTAGGGATTGGGGAAGTTATAGCAGAATGCAGAAGAAGATAGTGTACATGTATACACAGCTGTAGGGATTGGGGAAGTTATAGCAGCAAGGAGGAGAAGATAGTGTACATGTATACACAGATGAGGTAGGGATTGGGGAAGTTATAGCAGAATGGAGGAGAAGATAGTGTACATGTATACACAGATGTGGTAGGGATTGGGGAAGTTATAGCAGAATGGAGGAGAAGATAGAGTACATGTGTACACAGCTGTAGGGATTGGGGAAGTTATAGCAGAATGGAGGAGAAGATAGTGTACATGTATATGCAGATATAGGGATTGGGGAATATATTGCAGCATGGAGGAGAAGATAGTGTACATGTATACACAGCTGTAGGGATTGGGGATGTTATAGCAGCATGGAGGAGAAGATAGTGTACATGTATATGCAGATGTAGGGATTGGGGAATATATTGCAGCATGGGAAGAAGATAGTGTACATGTATACACAGCTGTAGGGATTGGGGAAGTTATAGCAGAATGGAGGAGAAGATAGTGTACATGTATACACAGCTGTAGGGATTGGGGAAGTTATAGCAGCATGGAGGAGAAGATAGTGTACATGTATACACAGCTGTAGGGATTGGGGAAGTTATAGCAGAATAGAGGAGAAGATAGTGTACATGTATACACAGATGTAGGGATTGGGGAAGTTATAGCAGCATGGAGGAGAAGATAGTGTACATGTATACACAGCTGTAGGGATTGGGGAAGTTATAGCAGCATGGAGGAGAAGATAGTGTACATGTATACAAAGATGCTGTAGGGATTGGGGAAGTTATAGCAGAATGGAGGAGAAGATAGTGTACATGTATACATAGCTGTAGGGATTGGGGAAGTTATAGCAGCATGGAGGAGAAGATAATGTACATGTATACACAGCTGTAGGGATTGGGGAAGTTATAGCAGTATAGAGGAGAAGATAGTGTACATGTATACACAGCTGTAGGGATTAGGGAAGTTATAGCAGAATGGAGGAAAGATAGTGTACATGTATACACAGCTGTAGGGATCGGGGAAGTTATAGCAGAATGGAGAAGATAGTGTACATGTATACACAGCTGTAGGGATTGGGGAAGTTATAGCAGTATGGAGTCGAAGATAGTGTACATGTATACTCAGCTGTAGGGATTGGGGAAGTTATAGCAGAATGGAGAAGATAGTGTACATGTATACATAGATGTAGGGATTGGGGAAGTTATAGCAGCATGGAGTAGAAGATAGTGTACATGTATACACAGCTGTAGGGATTGGGGAAGTTATAGCAGCATGGAGGAGAAGATAGTGTACATGTATACACAGATGCTGTAGGGATTGGGGAAGTTATAGCAGTATGGAGTTGAAGATAGTGTACATGTACACATAGATGTAGGGATTGGGGAAGTTATAGCAGCATGGAGGAGAAGATAGTGTACATGTATACACAGATGCTGTAGGGATTGGGGAAGTTATAGCAGTATGGAGTTGAAGATAGTGTACATGTATACACAGCTGTAGGGATTGGGGAAGTTATAGCAGAATAGAGGAGAAGATAGTGTACATGTATACACAGATGTAGGGATTGGGGAAGTTATAGCAGCATGGAGGAGAAGATAGTGTACATGTATACACAGCTGTAGGGATTGGGGAAGTTATAGCAGCATGGAGGAGAAGATAGTGTACATGTATACACAGATGCTGTAGGGATTGGGGAAGTTATAGCAGAATGGAGGAGAAGATAGTGTACATGTATGCATAGATGTAGGGATTGGGGAAGTTATAGCAGCATGGAGTAGAAGATAGTGTACATGTATACACAGCTGTAGGGATTGGGGAAGTTATAGCAGAATGGAGGAGAAGATAGTGTACATGTATACACAGCTGTAGGGATTGGGGAAGTTATAGCAGCATGGAGGAGAAGATAGCGTACATGTATACACAGCTGTAGGGATTAGGGAAGTTATAGCAGCATGGAGGTGAATATAGTGTACATGTATACACAGCTGTAGGGATTGGGGAAGTTATAGCAGCATGGAGGAGAAGATAGAGTACATGTATACACAGATGTAGGGATTGGGGAAGTTATAGCAGCATGGAGGTGAATATAGTGTACATGTATACACAGCTGTAGGGATTGGGGAAGTTATAGCAGCATGGAGGAGAAGATAGAGTACATGTATACACAGCTGTAGGGATTGGGGAAGTTGTAGCAGCATGGAGGAGAAGATAGTGTCCATGTATACACAGCTGTAGGGATTGGGGAAGTTATAGCAGAATGGAGGTGAAGATAGTGTACATGTATACACGGCTGTAGGGATTGGGGAAGTTATAGCAGAATGGAGGAGAAGATAGTGTACATGTATACACAGATGCTGTAGGGATTGGGGAAGTTATAGCAGCATGGAGGAGAAGATAGTGTACATGTATACATAGACGTAGGGATTGGGGAAGTTATAGCAGCATGGAGGAGAAGATAGTGTACATGTATACATAGATGTAGGGATTGCGGAAGTTATAGCAGCATGGAGGAGAAGATAGTGTACATGTATATACAGCTGTAGGGATTGGGGAAGTTATAGCAGCATGGAGGTGAATATAGTGTACATGTATACACAGCTGTAGGGATTGGGGAAGTTATAGCAGCATGGAGGAGAAGATAGTGTACATGTATATACAGCTGTAGGGATTGGGGAAGTTATAGCAGCATGGAGGAGAAGATAGTGTACATGTATACACAGATGTAGGGATTGGGGAATTTATAGCAGCATGGTGGGGGAAGATAGTGTACATGTATATACAGCTATAGGGATTGGGGAAGTTATAGCAGCATGGAGGAGAAGATAGTGTACATATATACACAGCTGTAGGGATTGGGGAAGTTATAGCAGCATGGAGAAGATAGTGTACATGTATACACAGATGTAGGGATTGGGGAAGTTATAGCAGCATGGAGGAGAAGATAGTGTACATGTATACACAGCTGTAGGGATTGGGGAAGTTATAGCAGAATAGAGGAGAAGATAGTGTACATGTATACACAGCTGTAGGGATTGGGGAAGTTATAGCAGTATAGAGGAGAAGATAGTGTACATGTATACACAGATGTAGGGATTGGGGAAGTTATAGCAGCATGGAGGAGAAGATAGTGTACATGTATACACAGCTGTAGGGATTGGGGAAGTTATAGCAGAATGCAGGAGAAGATAGTGTACATGTATACACAGATGTAGGGATTGGGGAAGTTATAGCAGCATGGAGGAGAAGATAGTGTACATGTATACACAGATGTAGGGATTGGGGAAGTTATAGCAGCATGGAGGAGAAGATAGTGTACATGTATACACAGCTGTAGGGATTGGGGAAGTTATAGCAGAATGGAGGAGAAGATAGTGTACATGTATACACAGATGTAGGGATTGGGGAAGTTATAGCAGCATGGAGGAGAAGATAGTGTACATGTATACACAGATGTAGGGATTGGGGAAGTTATAGCAGCATGGAGGAGAAGATAGTGTACATGTATACACAGCTGTAGGGATTGGGGAAGTTATAGCAGCATGGAGAAGAAGATAGTGTACATGTATACACAGCTGTAGGGATTGGGGAAGTTATAGCAGCATGGAGGAGAAGATAGTGTACATGTATACACAGATGCTGTAGGGATTGGGGAAGTTATAGCAGAATGGAGGAGAAGATAGTGTACATGTATACATAGCTGTAGGGATTGGGGAAGTTATAGCAGCATGGAGGAGAAGATAATGTACATGTATACACAGCTGTCGGGATTGGGGAGCTATAGCAGTATAGAGGGGAAGATAATGTACATGTATACACAGATGCTGTAGGGATTGGGGAAGTTATAGCAGCATGGAGGAGAAGATAGTGTACATGTATACACAGCTGTAGGGATTGGGGAAGTTATAGCAGAATGGAGGAGAAGATAGTGTACATGTATACACAGCTGTAGGGATTGGGGAAGTTATAGCAGAATGGAGGAGAAGATAGTGTACATGTATACACAGCTGTAGGGATTGGGGAAGTTATAGCAGCATGGAGGAGAAGATAGCGTACATGTATACACAGCTGTAGGGATTGGGAAAGTTATAGCAGCATGGAGGTGAATATAGTGTACATGTATACACAGCTGTAGGGATTGGGGAAGTTATAGCAGCATGGAGGAGAAGATAGAGTACATGTATACACAGATGTAGGGATTGGGGAAGTTATAGCAGCATGGAGGAGAAGATAGTGTACATGTATACACAGCTGTAGGGATTGGGGAAGTTATAGCAGAATGGAGGAGAAGATAGTGTACATGTATACACAGATGTAGGGATTGGGGAAGTTATAGCAGCATGGAGGAGAAGATAGTGTACATGTATACACAGATGTAGGGATTGGGGAAGTTATAGCAGCATGGAGGAGAAGATAGTGTACATGTATACACAGATGCTGTAGGGATTGGGGAAGTTATAGCAGAATGGAGGAGAAGATAGTGTACATGTATACATAGCTGTAGGGATTGGGGAAGTTATAGCAGCATGGAGGAGAAGATAATGTACATGTATACACAGCTGTCGGGATTGGGGAGCTATAGCAGTATAGAGGGGAAGATAATGTACATGTATACACAGATGCTGTAGGGATTGGGGAAGTTATAGCAGCATGGAGGAGAAGATAGTGTACATGTATAAACAGCTGTAGGGATTGGGGATGTTATAGCATCATGGAGGAGGAGAAAGTGTACATGTATATACAGCTGTAGGGATTGGGGAAGTTATAGCAGAATGGAGGAGAAGATAGTGTACATGTATACACAGCTGTAGGGATTGGGGAAGTTATAGCAGAATGGAGGAGAAGATAGTGTACATGTATACACAGCTGTAGGGATTGGGGAAGTTATAGCAGAATGGAGGAGAAGATAGTGTACATGTATACACAGCTGTAGGGATTGGGGAAGTTATAGCAGAATGGAGGAGAAGATAGTGTACATGTATACACAGCTGTAGGGATTGGGGAAGTTATAGCAGCATGGAGGAGAAGATAGCGTACATGTATACACAGCTGTAGGGATTGGGAAAGTTATAGCAGCATGGAGGTGAATATAGTGTACATGTATACACAGCTGTAGGGATTGGGGAAGTTATAGCAGCATGGAGGAGAAGATAGAGTACATGTATACACAGATGTAGGGATTGGGGAAGTTATAGCAGCATGGAGGTGAATATAGTGTACATGTATACACAGCTGTAGGGATTGGGGAAGTTATAGCAGCATGGAGGTGAATATAGTGTACATGTATACACAGCTGTAGGGATTGGGGAAGTTATAGCAGCATGGAGTAGAAGATAGTGTACATGTATACACAGCTGTAGGGATTGGGGAAGTTATAGCAGCATGGAGGAGAAGATAGTGTACATGTATACACAGCTGTAGGGATTGGGGAAGTTATAGCAGCATGGAGGAGAAGATAGCGTACATGTATACACAGCTGTAGGGATTGGGAAAGTTATAGCAGCATGGAGGTGAATATAGTGTACATGTATACACAGCTGTAGGGATTGGGGAAGTTATAGCAGCATGGAGGAGAAGATAGAGTACATGTATACACAGATGTAGGGATTGGGGAAGTTATAGCAGCATGGAGGTGAATATAGTGTACATGTATACACAGCTGTAGGGATTGGGGAAGTTATAGCAGCATGGAGGAGAAGATAGAGTACATGTATACACAGCTGTAGGGATTGGGGAAGTTGTAGCAGCATGGAGGAGAAGATAGTGTCCATGTATACACAGCTGTAGGGATTGGGGAAGTTATAGCAGAATGGAGGTGAAGATAGTGTACATGTATACACAGCTGTAGGGATTGGGGAAGTTATAGCAGAATGGAGGAGAAGATAGTGTACATGTATACACAGATGCTGTAGGGATTGGGGAAGTTATAGCAGCATGGAGTAGAAGATAGTGTACATGTATACATAGATGTAGGGATTGGGGAAGTTATAGCAGCATGGAGGAGAAGATAGTGTACATGTATATACAGCTGTAGGGATTGGGGAAGTTATAGCAGCATGGAGGAGAAGATAGTGTACATGTATATATAGATGTAGGGATTGGGGAAGTTATAGCAGCATGGAGGAACAGATAGTGTACATGTATACATAGATGTAGGGATTGGGGAAGTAATAGCAGCATGGAGGAGAAGATAGTGTACATGTATATACAGCTGTAGGGATTGGGGAAGTTATAGCAGCATGGAGGAGAAGATAGTGTACATGTATATACAGCTGTAGGCATTGGGGAAGTTATAGCAGCATGGAGGAGAAGATAGTGTACATGTATACACAGCTGTAGGGATTGGGGAAGTTATAGCAGCAAGGAGGAGAAGATAGTGTACATGTATACACAGATGAGGTAGGGATTGGGGAAGTTATAGCAGAATGGAGAAGATAGTGTACATGTATACACAGATGTGGTAGGGATTGGGGAAGTTATAGCAGAATGGAGGAGAAGATAGAGTACATGTGTACACAGCTGTAGGGATTGGGGAAGTTATAGCAGAATGGAGGAGAAGATAGTGTACATGTATATGCAGATATAGGGATTGGGGAATATATTGCAGCATGGAGGAGAAGATAGTGTACATGTATACACAGC
Source organism: Taudactylus pleione (assembly GCA_031769625.1). Classification (NCBI taxonomy): domain Eukaryota; kingdom Metazoa; phylum Chordata; class Amphibia; order Anura; family Myobatrachidae; genus Taudactylus; species Taudactylus pleione. Next base: position 48,518 of record JAUIMM010003494.1, read on the forward strand.
TGTAGGGATTGGGGATGTTATAGCAGCATGAAGGAGAAGATAGTGTACATGTATATGCAGATGTAGGGATTGGGGAATATATTGCAGCATGGGAAGAAGATAGTGTACATGTATACACAGCTGTAGGGATTGGGGAAGTTATAGCAGAATGGAGGAGAAGATAGTGTACATGTATATACAGCTGTAGGGATTGGGGAAGTTATAGCAGCATGGAGGTGAATATAGTGTACATGTATACACAGCTGTAGGGATTGGGGAAGTTATAGCAGCATGGAGGAGAAGATAGTGTACATGTATACACAGCTGTAGGGATTAGGGAAGTTATAGCAGCATGGACGTGAATATAGTGTACATGTATACACAGCTGTAGGGATTGGGGAAGTTATAGCAGCATGGAGGAGAAGATAGAGTACATGTATACACAGATGTAGGGATTGGGGAAGTTATAGCAGCATGGAGGTGAATATAGTGTACATGTATACACAGCTGTAGGGATTGGGGAAGTTATAGCAGCATGGAGGAGAAGATAGAGTACATGTATACACAGCTGTAGGGATTGGGGAAGTTGTAGCAGTATGGAGGAGAAGATAGTGTCCATGTATACACAGCTGTAGGGATTGGGGAAGTTATAGCAGAATGGAGGTGAAGATAGTGTACATGTATACACAGCTGTAGGGATTGGGGAAGTTATAGCAGAATGGAGGAGAAGATAGTGTACATGTATACACAGATGCTGTAGGGATTGGGGAAGTTATAGCAGCATGGAGGAGAAGATAGTGTACATGTATACATAGACGTAGGGATTGGGGAAGTTATAGCAGCATGGAGGAGAAGATAGTGTACATGTATACATAGATGTAGGGATTGGGGAAGTTATAGCAGCATGGAGGAGAAGATAGTGTACATGTATATACAGCTGTAGGGATTGGGGAAGTTATAGCAGCATGGAGGTGAATATAGTGTACATGTATACACAGCTGTAGGGATTGGGGAAGTTATAGCAGCATGGAGGAGAAGATAGTGTACATGTATATACAGCTGTAGGGATTGGGGAAGTTATAGCAGCATGGAGGAGAAGATAGTGTACATGTATACACAGATGTAGGGATTGGGGGAATTTATAGCAGCATGGTGGGGGGAAGATAGTGTACATGTATATACAGCTATAGGGATTGGGGAAGTTATAGCAGCATGGAGGAAAAGATAGTGTACATGTATACACAGATGCTGTAGGGATTGGGGAAGTTATAGCAGTATGGAGTTGAAGATAGTGTACATGTATACACAGCTGTAGGGATTGGGGAAGTTATAGCAGAATAGAGGAGAAGATAGTGTACATGTATACACAGATGTAGGGATTGGGGAAGTTATAGCAGCATGGAGGAGAAGATAGTGTACATGTATACACAGCTGTAGGGATTGGGGAAGTTATAGCAGAATAGAGGAGAAGATAGTGTACATGTATACACAGCTGTAGGGATTGGGGAAGTTATAGCAGTATAGAGGAGAAGATAGTGTACATGTATACACAGATGTAGGGATTGGGGAAGTTATAGCAGCATGGAGGAGAAGATAGTGTACATGTATACACAGATGAGGTAGGGATTGGGGAAGTTATAGCAGAATGGAGAAGATAGTGTACATGTATACACAGATGTGGTAGGGATTGGGGAAGTTATAGCAGCATGGAGGAGAAGATAGTGTACATGTATACACAGCTGTAGGGATTGGGAAGTTATAGCAGAATGCAGGAGAAGATAGTGTACATGTATACACAGATGTAGGGATTGGGGAAGTTATAGCAGCATGGAGGAGAGATAGTGTACATGTATACACAGCTGTAGGGATTGGGGAAGGTTATAGCAGAATGGAGGAGAAGATAGTGTACATGTATACACAGATGTAGGGATTGGGGAAGTTATAGCAGCATGGAGGAGAAGATAGTGTACATGTATACACAGATGTAGGGATTGGGGAAGTTATAGCAGCATGGAGGAGAAGATAGTGTACATGTATACACAGCTGTAGGGATTGGGGAAGTTTATAGCAGCATGGAGGAGAAGATAGTGTACATGTATACACAGCTGTAGGGATTGGGGAAGTTATAGCAGAATGGAGGAGAAGATAGCGTACATGTATTCACAGCTGTAGGGATTGGGGAAGTTATAGCAGAATGGAGGAGAAGATAGTGTACATGTATACACAGATGCTGTAGGGATTGGGGAAGTTATAGCAGCATGGAGGAGAAGATAGTGTACATGTATACATAGACGTAGGGATTGGGGAAGTTATAGCAGCATGGAGGAGAAGATAGTGTACATTTATACATAGATGTAGGGATTGGGGAAGTTATAGCCGCATGGAGGAGAAGATAGTGTACATGTATATACAGCTGTAGGGATTGGGGAAGTTATAGCAGCATGGAGGTGAATATAGTGTACATGTATACACAGCTGTAGGGATTGGGGAAGTTATAGCAGCATGGAGGAGAAGATAGTGTACATGTATATACAGCTGTAGGGATTGGGGGAAAGTTATAGCAGCATGGAGGTGAATATAGTGTACATGTATACACAGCTGTAGGGATTGGGAAGTTATAGCAGCATGGAGGAGAAGATAGTGTACATGTATATACAGCTGTAGGGATTGGGGAAGTTATAGCAGCATGGAGGAGAAGATAGAGTACATGTATACACAGCTGTAGGGATTGGGGAAGTTGTAGCAGCATGGAGGAGAAGATAGTGTCCATGTATACACAGCTGTAGGGATTGGGGGAAGTTATAGCAGAATGGAGGTGAAGATAGTGTACATGTATACACAGCTCTAGGGATTGGGGAAGTTATAGCAGAATGGAGGAGAAGATAGTGTACATGTATACACAGATGCTGTAGGGATTGGGGAAGTTATAGCAGCATGGAGTAGAAGATAGTGTACATGTATACATAGATGTAGGGATTGGGGAAGTTATAGCAGCATGGAGGAGAAGATAGTGTACATGTATATACAGCTGTAGGGATTGGGGAAGTTATAGCAGCATGGAGGAGAAGATAGTGTACATGTATATATAGATGTAGGGATTGGGGAAGTTATAGCAGCATGGAGGAGAAGATAGTGTACATGTATATACAGCTGTAGGATTGGGGAAGTTATAGCAGCATGGAGGAGAAGATAGTGTACATGTATATACAGCTGTAGGCATTGGGGAAGTTATAGCAGCATGG